>JANIJG010012539.1:0-62833 GCA_024611175.1 Megaceryle torquata
CTCACTGCTACTCTTCTGCTTTTCAGCTGCAAAGGCCTGGTGTGGAAGATGTGGCCGTCCTGAAAAGGGAGCTTGTCCAAGTTCAGACACTGATGGACAAAATGACCCTGGAACGTGAGAGAGAATCTGAAAAGCTGAAAGATGAGTGCAAGCACCTGCAGGCAGAGCAGGCTAACTCAGAGGTAATAATTTCTAAAATGTGTCTGCTAGCTTTGCCATGATTTTCACATGCAAATAGAAAATATTTATTCAACATAATGAAAAAGCCTCTTTCTTAACCAAATTTTCTAACTCATTCAATAGGCATTCTTCTTTGTTACAGGAAATTGCATAATTCTGTCAGTATTTACCCTCCAAAAGCCCCCATGCTTTTAATTGCAAAACCTTTTCTTGCATAAAAACTTATTACAAGAGTCCAATAACAGAGAAAAAAAGAACTTTTGGTAGAGCTGTGCTTCTTTCTAATGGAAGAAACAGAGCAATACCTGTTTGATTCAAAGACTTCTTTTTCTTATTGAGCTACATGGGTATAAAAGCAGTTGTTACTGAAAACGATGCTTTTGAGTTGATGTGCCTGAAAATGGATGCTAGAGTGATAAAATACATAAAAAGAAATTAATAAAAGGTATACAACAATTTCATTATTTATAGTATGTATATAATTCTTTAACCTATTCAAGATTTAAAAAAACTCAATGGATACTGTAAACTGGTCTTCTTTTTTTTCTATTATTTACTGTGAAATGTGAGGCTTTTTTACACTGTAAGAATACTGTAAGAATATTTTGTGTGCAGCTCTGTTCTTCACACATACCCCCTGCCAGTTCACTGCGTAATGGACTCCAAGTGTTGTCTGTGACTGACTGCCAAGCCTCACCATATCTTAAAGTGAAGGTGTCAGGATGTCACCTGTATTCGGTTCCAGGCAACACCACCTTAGTTTTCTTCTCTTTGTTGCTGCAGTCTAAAGTATAAAATAAAATCTATTGTTCTTATGTTAGTTGTTTGTTTGGGGTTTTCTTTTACTTGACTTCTTTCTTTTTCTCCATATTTTCCTGGATTTGAACTTTTCAAATTTGTCTCACTTGAAAGGGACTCCACTGTCTACTTGTGCTGCAGAATATGCTGGTTTCTTCAGAGGTAGTTTGTAAAGGCTTGCCCTGCTTTGGCTGAATCGGTGGAAGTAGTTTTAAATTGCTGATGGGAGATTGGAAAACATTTGTCCATTTTTATTCTTCTTGCCATATAGAATTGATGATAGCTCTCGTGTTTATGGAAGCAAAGTTAACTGCCTCTCCCATAGCAAATACTCACTTTTCTTGGTTTTGGTTCCTCTGCTTTTCCACCAGTGAATGCTTCCATACAAGGTGGAGAAAAAGGGATGCAGCAGCTCTTGGAAATTTAACTGTGTCAGATCACTCCTGGCTAAAGCCTGTTTGATGTTGTTTACCATGACAGTGAGGGAAATATCTGACAGAGATAATAGCAAGAAATCCTGATAAAAATGCAGTATCACCAAAAAGGATTTTGTTGAACATATAATTTATTCTACTGAGAAGTTGGTAAAGGCATGCTAGCAGAAGACTTATCTTTCTGGGTGGTGTTGTTGCACCTCATTGGTGGGTTGGTTGGTATGATTTTACTAATGGGTGACTCGACAGCATAACAGTCTTCACTGGAGACTGTCAGCAATGTTTGAGACCTTTTAATTTTGCCCTCCCTCTTTAATATTGTTCCCCACATATGCCAGTAAAACTTGTCAATGTAGAGCTGTGGTCCCTGTTGAAGTGGGATACTTACAGAATTCCCCAGCTTATATGAGCAAATGCCTGTGGTTTCTGTAGGACTCCCAAGTATCCTCTTCCTCTTGAGATTAGTTGATGTGAAGGATTTCTGACATATTTTTTTCTGGAGTTTCATGTGACCTAGATTTCAGAACTGTGGTTTTAATTTTCTATTTCTTGATCTGCACTGTAGAGCTTTAGAGAAGTGCTGCCTGGCATTATTCTAAACTCCTTAGGGCTTTCCTTCCCACCTCCCCCAGTCCAAACAGATATGTTGAGCTCCAGAAATTATACAAGGGCACAGTATTGTTTTCATGTTACAGTTATGTATGCCAAGAGCGTCATTAGACGTGAAAAAAGGAATATCACAGTTTGAGTTATGAAAATAATGTGGTTATGTGGCTATGTAAGCTGCTGTATAATTTTAATCTGGTTTTAGCTGTGAGATTCCACAACTATGCTGTAGAATTTAGATTTAATTTCAAAATACTCTCTCTAGTCTTTTGTGGTTTTGGATGTTTATTTTTCTTGTGAAGATAAAATGACATAGCGACATGGACATAACAAAAGTCTTTCATCTTAAAACATTCTCACAGAAGTGTGAATTGCTCCTGCACCCCAAATGAGGTATGTTTAAGTTTTGATGTAACTAGCCGTGTAAAAATGTAGCTTTCAAGTGCAGCCTTTAACAGGAAGAAAGACAAGTGAAGAAGGTTTTTTCAGTCCTCCTGGAAATAATGACAGATCCGGGAGAAGGCTGCATGATTCCCCTAGTTGTTATGAAGTGTTCATATAAGAAGTCTTAGATGTATTTAAACTTTAATACATCTTAAGTATCTCAAACTACACTGCAATTATAATAATATCAGATGTCTGCGTAGTGTCTTGAGTATGTACATTGAACCAGAGAACACTGAGTTGCTTTGTGGCAGAAAATGGTTAGCAGTGACAGTTGGGTTCTTCTCAGAATATTACCGTCTTCTCTGCTTAATTCCAACATAGGGCAACAATAGCCCAAGATGTGTTGAAAATAAAAGCTTTTCTGTCGATGTAAAGTTAAAGATCATACTTTAAAAAACCCAAAAATATTACTCCAAGTCATAATGGTGTAAACTTTTCTCCTTCTCTTTAAAAACCACAACTGTGAAAAGTATTAGCTGTAAGAAAACAAGAAATGGAGGTCCTTTATTGGCAGAATATGTACAGTTCTGTCCATAAAATTTTGGCCATGTTTCATCTCAGCTTTGCTGTTTAGGGCCACCTCAGGGGCTGAAAGTGTAAAGTCGTTCTTAGGCCATCCTTGTCTATTTTGCCACGCTGTCCGAGGATACATACATCAATACTGGTTTCCTAAGTGAGATGTCTTTAAGTTAAATTTATGGCATGGATGAAGAGAATAACAAAGATCATCTTAACACTGTATGAGCATCTTAAAATGCTGCAGGAGAGGGATGTGGATGTGAAGAATAGCATAGCTCTACAATTGTTGATTAAATGTATCAACTGCTGCCTTTGCTGTGGTTGTTGGGTGCTTATGTCTTGTTTTGGAGTTGCATCTGAAACTCTGGTGTCTAGATCTCTCAGATGAATTTTCATTCTGAGCTACTCCTTCCATGTTTAGTTTTTCGTTGTAGTGACTCCTGCATAGCAGGCACATTATGAAAACAGCTGCAGTGCTGTGGAGCTAAGCATTTCTGTGAATCTCTGCAGATTGGGATTTGTTTCAGCATCTGATAAATCTTCATAAAATACAGGGCCTAGGCTTGATTGTTAAATTGAGGGCCCACAGAATTAAATAAGATTAGTAGATTAAATTATGAGTAAATTTAATAAAGCCAGGAGTTGTGGTTTTTTCCACTAAGCAAAGGCATTAAAAGCACTGGAATACTTGAAAACAAATTTGAAGAAGTGTGTCTACTAACATTTTTTTGTGACTGCTTATTTCAATCTCTCATCCATCCATTTTATTTTTTCTTTTTTTCTAATGAAGACACTTAAATTTGAGGTAAATATTTTTGGAAGCTTTTTATTCTTATAGTACATATATGTGCTACCAAGATAATTTCAAGTGGCTGTTAAACAGATACATTCCTGTTTGCTTATTGGTTCATTAGTCATTCAAACACGTCAGCCATGTAATATCAGGAATGAATATTCGTCCATGACATATTTCCATGCTAAGAATGAAATGTGGGATGGATTTATTGAATTATGAATGAGAGAAATGTATATTTATGTGTATAAATCACAATTCTAATTCGAAAGTCTGCAGTGGTGTCCTTAACAACCTTATGCATCTTTTTGAATTATTTTCTCTCAGTAGAGAAATATCCATACTCTGGTTTCTGGGAACATCCTAGAATGTTTGTCTGCCAAAGACAGATCCCAGAATATGTTTTAGTTAACAACTCTGTAATGAAATAGCCTTGTAAAGCACAGCATTACAGAAAGTCACAATTAATACATACATGTTTTCATGTAATGTGTTCACATGTTCTCTTTGGTCTTCCTTTTTCTGTAGGAAGGTTGTAAGTAGTATGTTTATTGTCTACCACTTCTGTTCTGATTTTGTTCATTCTTGAATTCAATATTTATACATTTGTGCTGAACTCTGTGGTTATGAGAACAATAGGAAAGAAAGCTTCTTTAAAAAGGTCGCTGTTATGTAGCGTATTCAAAGTGAGTGCAGTCATACACAGTGTGCTTTAGGGCAGCCATTGTTAGCCATCTAAAGTGCTTTTCCTGTTTGCTTCCATTACTGTATTCAAATACTGTGTGGTCATTGATATATTCTGTTTTGTACTAATCCTGTTTAATGGGGTAATATTCTTCCCCTGATTATGCTGACCTGCAGGGCTGATTTGTCCAAAACTCACACACCAAGTTGCATCAGATGCCAGACTTGCTTCTAGTGCCTTTTCCTTCCTGGGGAGGCAAAGATTTTGGCCATGTAACTGCAATGACTTGGGAGAATTTCACCTTGAGCTAGAAATGCGACAGCAATTAATAGATAATCTGCTGTAATTTTGATCGCTTGTGGGCTCAACCTGGCATTTTCTACTGGATTTGGGCCAGTTTTTGGCTTCTGAAATAGGACATGAAGGAATCTCGTCTGGGAGATTCTGCTCAGTGGTGCTTTTGTAGCTGATGGTGCTCTGAGATTGGCTTGCAGGTGGTTTTTTTTCTTAAGCTGTTTAATTGTATAAAAGATGCTTTTTATTTTGGTACCAGACATCTTGCTTTTGTGGGGTTATGCATGTAAAGATCTTTTTTTAAATGTGGATTTTTCTGTTTGTCTCTTCAGGCTACCATTAACCAGTTAAGAGCTGAACTTGCCAAAGGACCTCAGGAAGTAGCTGTGTATGTTGAGGAGCTGCAAAAACTTCAAAGTTCAGTCAAAGAGCTAGAACAGAAAAACCAGGTGAGAATGCTGTTATTTCCTATGTCTGTCAGTTCCCATTAAAACAGACATACATCACACATTGCCTTTGGAAGCGCTAAAGACTGTAATAAGACCCTTCTTGGTGTTGCAGACGTTGAGAATTCCTTTACCATTTTGCTTAACACTATGGATCTTGTAAAGTACAAGCAAACACTGCATTTTAACGATCATCCATATGTTACAAATGAAATCCTCAGAGCTGTTATGATTGCAGACTTCCAATTGCCACAGTTTATGCTTACCTGTCATTAAGCAGTATTGCCGTCTTAGACATTGAAAGAAAAAAGTAGTAGCCTTTGAAATATTAAAATATTTGCCTAGTAATTTTAATTCAAAAGACATTTTGAGCTCTCTTCATTGGTCTTGCAATTTTGTAGCTTTTAGACTGTACTCCTGTCACATTTTCTGGCCTTCTATCAGAGTCATGAATGGTAGAAAATTGAAATAAACTCCTGAAGCTTATCAGTTTATAAGTGTTCCTCGGGAGCTTTTATCAAAACCCATTGAGCTTGCTGCATTTTGTATTTACATTAAAAAGCATGTGCTGTAGGGTAATAAATGGAGGTAAGGGAGGAAAGGAGACAAGGAGAACGATGCATGCTGCTTTTTGTTGTGTGTATGAATAACACTGTATATGAACTATACATATTACATATGTGTATTTACCACTAAACTTTTCAGTCTTGAAAAATAGGAAAGGCCAGGGACCAAACAGTCTGTATTTAATGTAACGTAATATTAAAGCAGCATTTGCAAAGAATATGAGAAGGTGCAATTAAAATTTGGTTGTCTTTAGTAGCATGACTCTTTGTTTGGCTCATTAAGTCAGGTGCAGAACTGAGATGGCAAGAATTGTCATATGCTGTACTTTTCCACAGACCAGCAACACTTAATCAGGCTTTTGGCAAAATTCTTGCTATACCGTGTAGAGCCTTGCCTGAGTATATTGCTATTCTGTTAACCACATGCAGCGAAACAGGTTGATGTGTAAGATAACTGTACTTTAAGAGAGAGTCCTCCACTATGTCAGGTTACTGCCAAACATGACTTTAGGAATAGGAGTAAGAAAAGTGGTAGGGAGCTACTTCTTTCAGTGACTTAACACAGTTTACAGTCACCTCTTCATGCAGCTTTTTGAAAAGCGATATCCGTAAGAATGGTTTGTTAGCCAAGAAATCTTGGCCCTGGAGGACTTGGACCTAGCATTGGAAAAGTTAAAACTACCTTCCCAAATAACAGAAATTGATCCTACTTTGAACAGTTTGCTATCCCTGAAGAAGCTGTCAGGAATGAGGGAGAAGCCATTAATGCAGGATAGAATACATTGCATTTTGATATGTACATCCATTTATAATTCCATTGCAATGAGGGAAGATATTTCTGTGCATTGACACAGAATTTTTCAAGCTCATGCACAACCTGAAGCAAACAACCGACATGTTTGTTATATTTTCAGGACCTATACTGAGAAGAGCAGATGACAAGTAGATAAGTTTTCTGAGACCAGGAGGAACTGACTTTCCAGCATTTATAAAGCATTGTAATTATGGGTTTGGCTTGCCTTGCAGAGGCCAGTAATGGCCTGTAGCCAAGAAAAGACCTGATGTGTAAAACTAGCTGAAGTATAAGACTTGCTGTAATTCTAAACCCACTGCATGTGGGGTTTTTTATTTGTTTTCTTTTAGGAAAATTGTGATGCATCATTTACATGGAAAAATGTTTGGTTTCTAATGTACTGACATTACTATTCTGAAATTTGATCAGTGACCACAGAGTTATTTGTTCTTTAATGCCTGGCCACTGTCACTACTAACATGAATTACATGTATTTTTCCAAGAAGCAGTTATAAAAGAAAGCATCAGTGTGGTGTTCCTCCTTGTATCTTGTGACCTTTGAAGGCTCAGGGCTCTTCATTGAGATCTGTAACATACTGTCATTCCCTCTTTCTTTCCTGTGTAAATCAAGGCTTGGGGAAGAGAGGTGGCTGGTGTGTGCCCTTTATATATCTGGAATGCAGCTGGCACATACATCCAGAGAGGCTAACACTGCTGAATCCACTGATGTAACCTAAATGACTGTAACTTGGCAGCTCTCTGGCCTCGAGTCTGCTCATGGGCTTCAGTCATGCAAGGTTTTTGGGCAAACCTTGTTCTTCTCTCAGAAGAAGCAGCAGCTGTTTGTGGTTCTGTCCAGCCATTCATGACTGTAGAAGGTGTTCACCTGTCAACACAGGTATTTGTTGTGGTATTGCTCATCAGACAAGGGAGAAAGGGAGAAGAGTTGCACAGAATATGGAGCAGCATCTCCAGCCATGTGTAGCTGCTGGTCTTGGCTGTCCTTTGGGTAGCTTGTGAGGTGATGGTGAAGAGGCTTTGCTTTTTGTTTGTTTGTTTGTTTTACATAGCGTTCCTGAAAGCTTTCCAGCATCTCAATCATCTTCAAGACAACAGTACTGTCCTGCAGTGACTTACCATAAAGTTCTTAGCAGTTTTACATTTGATGTGTGGATCTAGTTAGGAAGTAGTAGTAAGATTAATACCTTAGTTCTAACCTGCCCATCTAAGATGAAAAAGGTTCTGTGCTGTGTTGGTGTTTCAGGAACTCTATTCAGTATGAATAGTAATGATCCTACCTGGTCATTTCTCTTTAATGAAAATGGAATTGCACTTTATATTCTCAAGGTGAAATACATTCTAAAAGCAGTGGGAGCTTTGCAGCTGACTTCAGGAGGGTAAAATTGGCACTTGACCTCAGTATGTTCTTTATGTTCTAAATTTCTACATTTTATATATGGATATATAAAATCTTCTACATACCTGCAACAGCAACAAGTTGTTGTATTTTTTAAGAAGGATTCCAAAATACAGTACTTCCAGGCTAGGATGCAATAGCCAAACTTCAGTCTTGAGCCCAAATTTTTGGCTAAGTTGTATGCTTTAGTAGGTATATATATTTTTAAATGGACATGTAGGGCATTAATTATACTTGTTCTCACATGGTTTGCTGGACTGTTAGAATTGCCATCTGTGAGATTGCTTGTTTTCTAACCTCTCTTTTTTTAATATAGATTTTTCTGTTTATTTTAGCACGATTGTAAAATAGGAGTGTCTGTATATGGTTTGTAACAACCAATATAGTAATAATTTGATACAATATGTAAAGAAAAAAGTTGTTCAACTATTCACCTTATTTAAATAATTTTACAGTTCCTTTTTTTTTGTCTTGCAAAACACGTTTCATCCCTGGACACTGTGCAGAATTGCACTGTTAAGATGCCCAACATAGCTAGAATTACAGCACTAACTGTCTTATCTTTGGAACAATGATATTCCAAAATTGCAGAACTGTCTGAAGTTTTGATACATAAAACTGACTTCAGTGTTGGCATTTTTTCAGGCTGACATGCTAGACGTGTTCTTTTTTTTCTGTATTTTAATTGAAAGGATCACTAGAGAATATAGTAGTCACTGAAAGTACAGAAAGAACATAAAAATGCATTTAAAAAGTGTGCATAGTAATGCCCCACTGAGAAAGATATCAGTAAGGTGCTGTGATAAATGGAACCTGCTGATACATTTCAAGGAGATGGAATGAATTACCAGGGTTATATGACAACCAGAGCCTCCCTGCAGCTTTACGTCTGTACTTGGAAAAGTGACACTGGAAAACCAAAATGGTTCTCGTGGCTTCTCATGCTCCCGTTTAGGATCTCTGAAATTCTTGTTAGTGCCTCAGGCTAAGCTTGGGGGAAACCTCAAACTTTCAGGAATTATATCTTGTCCATTTAATTTCTATCTGGATATAGTTTTGGTTAGTTCATGAAATATGATGAAAAGCATTAGGTAATAGCTGAAAATTATATGTAAATAATAATTTTTCCCAGTATTTGTCCCAGTGTGTAAATTTAATAGTATGACCATAGTCCTTGCAATATTTACTGTTGTTAATGTGGTAATTAAAATCTGACACTCAGTGATATTCATGTCTTTCCTTCAGAGAATCCCAGTTTTTGGTGTTTTCAAACTCAAACCAACCAACTTCTTTGAGCTGATTTGTGTGAAAGGAAATTAGCTGTTATCAATTCAAATGTGAGAACATCATCGTCTAAAATGAAAATTAAATCTTGAGTGTTTCATTCTGTAATTTATCAAGATCATGGATTTTATTAGTTTTCATAGGTTTTCTTCCATAATTTTGATAGCAGAACATGCTGCTAAGTAAAATGACAGGGCAAAATTAGGGTATTCTAAAGATAACCAGCATGATGACTGCACAGGATTACATAGGAATTAAACCACAAATATTGTTGTTTAGCGAAGCGTGTGAAGGACAGTGATACTTGAAAACAACTTCTGTATACTAATAACTGAAATTACTATTTCAACTTTTCCCCAAGGAAATGTGGTTGTAATAACCTAGAATTTGAACATTCAGAGAAATGAATTAGTTTTCAGGATACAGAAAAAGAGTTTGTGTGGTGTTCTCAGTAAGAGGAAGTGGATTTATGAGAGTATGAAAACCAGTATTTCCATTTGAACCTGTGTGCTATATGGGCTCCAGAATTAACTTCTGTACTATGAAACAGAGGTCAATATTTTATTTAATAACATTTTTGAGACAGTTCTTCACTGTTCATCATCAGCACTTCAGAAGAAATTTGAATAATACATTAAACACCTGTAAGAAGAATTGCACTTGAATTGCTGTGTAACTCTCTTTATAGACTCTGACTGAGAAGCTGCTGAAGAAAGAGCAGGACTACACCCAGCTAGAGGAAAAACACAATGAAGTATCTGTGAGTAAGAAGAACGTGCAGGCAAGCTTTCACCAGAAGGACCTGGACTGCCAACAGCTTCAGGCAAAGCTGTCTGCATCTGAAGCCTCGATACAGAGATTACAGACAGAGCTAGGGGAGAAGGCGGAAGCAAGCCAGAAACTTAAAGAAGAGTTGTCCCAAGTAGAGACAAAGTACCAGCATCTCAAGGCAGAATGTAAACAGCTCCAGCAGCAGAGAGAGGAAAAAGAGCAGCGTAGCCTGCAACTCCAAAGTGAGCTCAGTCAGGTAAGGCTCCTTAAGCCTCTTAAACCATCTTATTGGGATGGTTCCTTAAACCATCCTATTACGGTTTGTCAGACTGTGCATGTGTATGTTTCATGCATATGCATTTGCATTTCCTTATTGAAGGGAAGTACCTAACCAGTATGTGCATTTGAATAAATATAACTTAGCCAGTATTTGAATAAATATAAAACAATCTTCCTAACACTGCAGCAAATTAAATACAATCACCTCTTCCCCTTAGAGAAGAATAGGCAACAAGAAGACGCTAGGATAAGACTGCAAAAATTCATTAGGATTTGTTGTTACATCTGAAGCTTTTTAGTAGGTCCAGAATTACGAGGTGCAAATGAGGATAGTTGTAGCTGCTGTGTCAGTCAAACTTGGTGAGATCTACAGTTATAACCACCTTTTTACTTTTTTATTTCTTGGAAGGCTTATGTAATATCTGTCTATCAGCAGTATATTTCCCCTCTTTCTGAATGGGATACATCTGACTAATTCTGTTCTATCTGGAACTTGTCTTAAAACTGTCTTTATAGTAACAGTCTTGAAGATTAACATTGAACGAGCATAAACTTTGTAGCATTCCTCATGTTCTGATTTGACTTTTTTTTTTATGTGAATAAAAAAGGCTTTAGCTGATCCAAGATAGACTTTTTGTTCACTCTTTCTTACAGTATTTTCTCTTGCAGAACTCTTATTTCATCCAACAGTTTTTCCTCTTTCCTCTTTTTGTTGATGCATTCACTGAAATAAGTGAAGTATTGTCAAAAGAGAGGGCAACCGATACTGAGTTTCCATGACAAGGATGGTAATAGAGAAGTCCTAAGAAGTCAGCAATGTTAACTGTTTTGCTTCAGAAAGGTAGCTGAAGCTATAATGAATTCAGGTTGTCAGAAAAACAAATTCAGGTAGAATATCAGAAGTAGTTTTACTTCTGTTTCTAATTTTACTAGTCTATAAGAAGTTTGAGAAAAGTGGACCTTCATTTTACATTAGAACTGAACAATGCTTGATTTGCTTTAAAGTTGAATAGTCAATACAATAGGGAATACTTAGTGTGAAAAGCAGGGATAATGTGAAGTCTTAATATTACTTCCTTTGTATCTCTCCACAAACACCTTATGTTGCTGACAGTTATGAGAACACCCAAAGCATACATCCCCCTGCTGTTTGCCTGTTGTTCTGCAAAGGCAAATGAATTATGGGAGCAGGACTTTCATACAATTTTGAGCATAGTGAGATTTGAGGCTGGTTGAACTCCGTTTTATCTAGTGTCTTGGGGAGTAATGTGTTTGGAGAAATATTTGTGCATCAGTAATCTTGTCCAGTCCTAAAATGGAAAAAATAATCTGTTGGTTTTTGTTGTTTTTTTTTTTTTCTACAAGTGTAATGTACTTAATTTTAACCTTGTGCTAAAGCTTTATCATTTTGAAGTAAGCATTTCTCAATTTTCAACCCTTTGTCAAGTCCGAAATATATTAAGTTGCAAGCTGTGCATGTACAGTTTATCTTCAAAGAATTGTAGCTTGGCAAAACTTAATTCATGTGTGTATTACATCCCCAGAATGACTCTCCTTCCATCAGTCTTCTTTCAGGGAGAGGGTAGATAATAGTTATCTGCTTGGGAATCCTCACTTGGTAAAACTGCCTCAGTCTGCCTAGGCAATGTGTATGCAAGCTTCAGAGGCACAGCCAAGAGGTTGAGCTGAAATCTGGCTTCAGCATGAGACGGCATTTTCAGGAAGGATTTTTGAGGTGGGAAAACAGAGGAGAAAAGTGAAAAGTATTGCTAAACAAATTCCTGTGAAAGGAAATGAAGGCATCACACACTCTGGTGACACCACTGGGAAGGAAGGCATTCTAAGCAAGAGAACCTGGACACTTTGCTGGATCTCAGGATATGTTTTAGAATTGAGTTGTAAATGAAAAGTGGAGGAGATAAAGCCCTTCATACATGGCATAAAATAAAATTAAAGCCAGTTCTTCCTCTCTCTTCCTCCAAAGAAGAGTTGAGTTACTAATGTCATGGAAAGACTAATTTTCTTACATTTTTTCACTGAATGGAATTATCTTTTTATGCATGTGGTTCAATAGTTTATATTGACACAATGAATGCTACTTATAAATGTATTTGTGTAGTTGTTTAGTCAAACCACATTCTCAAAGAAACCTTGCTATCTTCTCAAAATTCATTTGAACAGATGCATGTCTGGTAAAGTTTGTGTATTTTAGAATTTGGGTGATAGGAGGGAAGTACTCTTCACAATGGAAGGAAATTTCAGTGATAGTGTTGGTTCCAGCACAGCAATAGGAAGAGGGTAACACAACAAAATATGGACTCCTTCAGTCCTGAAGAAATGTTAATTGCTAATAAATA
The DNA here is from genome assembly GCA_024611175.1 of Megaceryle torquata. Classification (NCBI taxonomy): domain Eukaryota; kingdom Metazoa; phylum Chordata; class Aves; order Coraciiformes; family Cerylidae; genus Megaceryle; species Megaceryle torquata. Next base: position 12,670 of record JANIJG010012539.1, read on the forward strand.
CTGTTTGTTGTTGTTGAGAAAGTGTACATTTACTTGATTGTATATTTGAAAGTCCTAACTATCTTTAATGATTTTTGTATTTGTAACATAGCTTAATCCCAGACTTTTTGTTTCCATTTATTTAAAGTCAGTTTTAAAGTCCTTCAAAAATACTTTACTGTGCCTGTAAAATGTTTTTTGCTGACATAGCCATGGAAAGTTATAATAGTTATATTGTTGCACCCTTTCATCGTTAAATTTTTTCCTCTGGCTCTTGTTTGTATTTTTAGTGATGAGGAAGTAATAATAATGTGGTTACTGTGGAAAAAACCGAATGTTCTTGATTATTGGAGGAGAAATTATGGTCTTTTTTCTCATCCTGTCCTCTCTCCTTCTACCTTTCTCTTAACTGCGCAGTCACAACTAGTTATCAGTCAGGATATTGGCCGCATACTGAACAGCTTTTCATTCACAGTTCGTGGTTGTGGACATATAAACAAGTAATTTAGCTTGGTTTCCTAACAAAGTAAGGCCCAGACACATTTGTTTCCCTGTCTCCACCCCCTGTTACTTTTGCACTGTTTGATAACTTCATCCAGATTTTGACAGATGGCCCAAAGGTCTTCCGTGTTAGGTTCTTCAGTATTAAATTCTTGCAGGAACAGGCAGCTGGGTAATGGAGAGAGACTTCTGTTCATGCCTTACTCCCTCAATGCCTGGGGGAAGATTTCATGTTATCAAAAGCACTGTTCCTTTTTCTTTCCCGCTAGGCAGCCAGCTGGTCAACAAGTGGTAGTTTGCAGTAAGAAGATTGCACTGTATTTTCCCTAGGTGTTAGTAGGAGTTTGAGGAAAGCGTGAGAAATTTTGGGGAATATTGAAGGGAAGACCTGGAGTTAAGAGATGAATGGTTCAAGGGTCTTGGACATAAATTGATAGGGAAACAAACTTAATTCATGCTGATACCTGTCAAAATTCTTGCTGTGCTGTGTGGCCTGATCCATTCTCTGTTTTTGCACTGAGCTGAAAGATTATTTGTGTATCTGTCATGTGGAGGTAGGCAGGAGGTGACCCAGGACCTATAGTCACAGTTTCAAATAGAAGAACAGCTGATTTTACGGAGAGAGCTTTTTATAACAGTGAATAGTAAAAGACCATCCTTACACTTTGAAGGTAGTGCAGTACTGCTTTTGATGACTGAAAAAATTACGAGGCAGGCTTATGTCCAGCTGGACGAGCACTTCCCTCTGCTGCTGGGAGGTGCTGGAGTGTAAGCCAACAAAGTTACTGTGTACCCTACATTGAAGGCTCGTGTATCTCTTCTCTGCAGAGCATGAATGCCATTGATGTAGCCAGGTCAAGCTAAAAATTACACTCTTACTAGCCTATAGCAATGCAGAACAATATACTGTGGGAGCCAGTGGAGCAGGTAAAGGCTCCAGTGGTCCAGCTGTTGGATCTACAGGAGTGAGAGTGTGCACTGTGTAAGGTGAGATTGCTCTAAGCATCTCTATTTTGCATGATATTCCATATGCCTCTGATGGGTTGCCCTCTGTGTTTCTGTTAAATCTCTGTAACTCACGTTGAAGGGCTTTGGTAGATATATATGGATGCCTCTGAGTCCCTCCAGCCTACTTTTCAAAAAAGTTGTTCATGCTTGTGTAGTTGATGCTATTCTTTAACATGATTTGTGTTTCTGAGGTGTATAATGTACATAGATGACTTTAGCAGCTCATGTAGTTGTTTAACTCTGGGATATGAAAACTTCTAGCAAACTTTGCACAAAGTGAGTCTAAAATACAGTTCTGTTGGCTAAAAAATTACTAAAAAAAAGCAATTACTTTTTTTCAGTTGCATAGTAAACTGCTAGAAACAGAGCACCAGCTTGGGGAAGTGCATGGGCGGCTCAAGGAACAGAGGCAGCTGTCTAGTGAGAAACTGATGGACAAAGAGCAGCAGGTGGCTGATCTGCAGTTAAAACTGTCTCGTGCTGAAGAGCAGGTAGGGGCTTTTATGCAAACACAGGTTTCTTCTGGTTCTGATAGTAGCCTGTGTATACACTTGTGGTGATGTTGCAGTTTATAAAGTTTGTCCTTATGTGAATTTCATTTAACTAATACTGTTAAAATCTGAAGGTAAAATTGTCAGAATCTTCCTAACTGCCGTTTTCATTACATATTTGTGGAATGCTGAATGCTCATTGGATGCATGTGCATTCCTGGCAGTTTACAGATGAATAAAAGATGTGCATTTTGTACTTATGAGCTTTGTCTAAGGATCTTAGAAAAAAGACCCAGGTGCACATATGAGTGAAGTTTTGGGTGTAGATATTTTTGTGAGATAAAGCCCTACATGAAGAAAAAGTAAAAATTGCACAGCAGGTCACTGATAGTTAATAACCTGTGTGGGGTGGATGGGCAGAAAACACTTGCTTTGCTAATTTTTATTTGTTTTAATGAGCATCTTGTATATCATGCTGATTTTCTGCTGCCTGTATAGGGATTGGCCAAATATCTGAGTGGTATGTTGTCAAAGCTTTAAAGCTTTTCCATAACTAATTTCCTTGACCCAGTATAGAAGTGGAGAGACATCTAAACTGAAAGTGTTACTAAAACTGCTAATGGTAGTAATAATATTGTTTTACTAGTATCTATATTATTGGTCATGTTACCTCTTAACTGTTGGAAAAAACATACTAAAAATCTTTAATGTCTTAGGTTTTTGAGAACTAAAATACATATAAGTCTGATAGCTGTTTTATTGTTCTCACTTGTGATATAGAGTCTCACCTATTAATAGTAATGAATGCTGTGGTTAGATTTTGATTCTTTAACTGGCATCACACACTTCTGTTTTTATACCAGTTTTCAAATACTCATGTTTAGATTAAAGTCTTTTAGCATTAGAATGAATATGGCATTGTTGGCATAATGAACAGTGCTTGTTAACTCATTAGTCTGGTTTGTTTGGGTTTGTTTTTTATGGGTTTCTTTTTTTCAGCTAAAGGAAAAAGCAGCAAATTCCACAGAATTGCAGCATCAATTAGATAAGGCAAAACAGCAGCACCAGGAACAGCAGACACTTCAGCAAAATACTACAGCAAAACTACGAGAAGCCCAGGTAACATAATTATGTGTCTTCATGTGAAAGTGTATTTCAGGATTTTATTATTTTAAATATGTTTTCCTGTGACTTACATGGCTTATATTAGTTTCAGTAAATTAAGTTGTAAATCTAGAACAGAATATACAGAAAGTTTAAAATAAACTTATCCAACATTTTATGCATTAGGAATAACTTCTAAGGTCCTTATAATTAAGGAAGCTATTATGTGGTTTTCTAGAATGATTTGGAGCAAGTGCTACGACAAATTGGAGATAAGGATCAAAAAATTCAAAATCTTGAAGCTTTGCTTCAAAAAAGCAAGGAAAACATCTCTCTGCTAGAAAAAGAAAGAGAGGACTTATATGCCAAAATTCAAGCTGGAGAAGGAGAAACTGCGGTTCTTAACCAGCTACAAGAAAAAAACCATGCATTGCAAATACAGGTAAGAACTCAGAGGCTTGTTCTTTTCTTGCATTCTCATTGTTGAATCTTGTTTCCTTTTTTTCTGTCCCTGCAGATGTGACAAAATCTTTTCTGTACTTTGCTGTTTCATTGATACTTTAAAGATTTTACTGTAAATTTCACAGGACTTGTGTTTTGATAACCTGTTACCAGCATAGGGCAAGGAATTCCTAGATGTTTCCTGTGTACATATGCTAGTAGTATGTTCTTACAACTAATTTCTAGATACATATATGTGCTTTTTCTTCCTGTTTTAAAAGGAGTTTTAATTATCACTTTCAACACCAAAATTCAGTTTAGCTGTCATCTGTTTTCTCCTTAGTATTTTGATTCCCTTTTGCTTCCATTTCCAATTGGTAACCTGTTAAAAGTGTGGTATTGTGTGCAATATAGCTTTACTGTAGTAGTTCAGAAAAAGAAATGTGATAGTGTTGAGTCTCCAAAGCCATGATAGGTTATGCTGAAACTCAGAATAGGTATGACTTCCTTGGACCTGCTGTTCCAGCCTTCTCAGCTACTTACCTCCTCTTTTATTTTTTTTTCATTGCAGGTAACTCAGCTGACAGAGAAGCTAAAGAACCAATCAGAAAGTCATAAACAAGCCCAAGAGAATTTGCATGAGCAAGTGCAGGAGCAAAAGGCACATCTAAGAGCTGCTCAAGACCGTGTGCTTTCCCTGGAAGCAAATATCAGTGAACTAACCAGCCAGCTAAATGAAAGTAAAGAGAAAGTTTCACAACTCGATGTACAGGTAATGGATCTCTGCTGTCTGGTGATGAAAAATAATGCTTGTGATTTCTGTATTCTCTCCAGAGAACTTACAAAGCAATTTGGGAAAAATTGCATGTTTCTACTAACAGACAAATGAAGTAGAATAGGTCAGATAAAATGAAGGAAAGTATAAGTGGATTCAGAATAGCAATAGATGGCAAGTGTTGGTTTTGTTGTTGTTTTTGTCTGGCAACTATTATATTCTTGCATTGGTACGCTTGGAGCAGCCAGAGCTATTTTTGTTACATTAATACACTGTAGTGTCTTTTGGAATAATGTTACTCGGTTTCTAAACAGGTCTAGGAACTTCTGATATGTTTTTGTGGTGTTTTTACTGGGCTTTGCTACAATATCTGGACTGTTTTTTCACCAAGACATTAGAGCTATAACTGAATAATCTATGCTTTTTAAGGCAATGTGAGCTTCCTTACAGTCTTCAGAGAAGTAGCATTTCTTTGAGAAAAACAGTAAATCACAATAGCAGGTGACCCTGAATATTGCCTCTCTGCACCAACACCATTCATACCCACCTTCTAAATTTTGCTTGCTTCTTGGGTATTTTGAAAGGAAGGGGGGTTGCTCCCTGACAGACAGATAGAAACAGAGGAAAATAGCATGCATGTGGTAATGTATTTTTGTTATTTCTTATTCTTCTTGCTTTTAAAAATTTTGGAGGCACACAAATGTGTGTGTAGTCTGAGGTTGCCAAGGTGTGTGTGTTTGTGAGTGCAGTAAGTCTACCCATTGTTCCTTGTAAGTAAAAATATTTTCCTAGAACAGAAGATGAGTGGGACTGATGGTTTGGTTTTTTTTGTTTGCCTGGGTTTTTAATCTCAAAGTAAGGCCTAACTGTTGCTTAAAGTCTTGTTATTTTTTCTAAACCTTGAAGGTCTTTCCTCCTTTTTTTTTTTTCCTTTGAAGTAGTACATGAAAACTGCTGGTTTTACTACTAAACTTACTGACAAATAGTTAAAAAAAAAAAGTAGCTATGGTAAGGTAGGTGTTTTGGTGAAATACAACTTGTCTTTCAGGTTAAAGCAAAGACTGAATTGCTACTTTCAGCAGAAGCATCGAAAGCTGCTCAAAGAGCGGATCTTCAGAATCATCTGGACACTGCCCAGCATGCGCTGCAAGATAAGCAACAGGTTATAAGCAACATACAAGCATAAAGTATCTATGTTACCAAAAAACTACTTAGAAACCTAGGAATAATCTGCTTACAAACTAATATTCATTTGACTATGCATTTGGTGATCATCATTTCGGATATTCTGACTGTGTGAAATGTATTCAGTTCTTTTTGCTGTAAACTGGACCAGATATATTCTGCAGTATAACGAATTTACTTGGGAGTCCACTCCTTGCTGTAGAATTACGGTTCAGAGTCTGCGCTGTCCTATTCAGAGTTCAATTCTCACCTTTATGCTATGAAGAAAAAAATTGTAGAATGCATAAGTGAAAATAATTCTTACTGCAGATTCACATAAATTCAGTATCATATGTCTGCATTCAGAAATAATTATCTGTGTGACAAATGACACAAAAAAGGAAAAGACTGTTGTTAAAATTGCATGGTTTAAGGTGTGCTAATCCTAGTGAAGCACTCCAACAGCTGCTGAATCAAAAATTTGCATTGTTAGAATCAGTGCTGCTCTGGTCTTCATGGAAACATCCAGCACACGCTAACATAGGACTGGGTTTTAGCATGGGAATGGGATTAATTAATTGCTGTAAAGCCCACCGCCCTGCACCCAGCCTGTCTTCTCACAGCAGCTAGAAGACCTCTCTTTGCAACTGTTAAACAATTAATAATGAAATAAATCAGCTTGGTTGGAGTACAGCAAGTGTTGGATGTAGCTGTCATCATAGTGGTTACTAGGTGAATGTGTTCATGTCCCTTATGGAGATTGTATTGTTTTCTGTTGAACCAAATGGTTTGAACTCATCTCTGGTGTGTGGAGAACTGACTGTTACCATGGTATTGGCTTCCCTCTTCAGTGGTGCTTGATTTCACGGAGACAGCAAAAGTTTTCTCTAAGGTTTTGTAGTGTTGCTTTCTAGTTACTGTTGTACTAACTGGAGGATCTAGTGCCTTTATTACCAACAATTCCTCTTCCATTTATAACTTCAAACACCTTTGTTAAGATTTAGCCCACAGCCTGTAAAGTTTGAGAGGAATATTGAGGCTTTAAAAGAAATTTTGTCAGTTTAATAGAGAGAATTTGTGCACTTCTTTGTGTTTCCCCTCTCAATTTCCTGCCCCTCAGAATAAAAGAGAAACATTATTTTCCTTTTGTATTTGAACACATTAGAACGTTTGAAAGGATATGTGACATTAGTAATTTTTGGAAATTATTAAAAACTAATAACCTTCATCTTTTTATTTTACCTCAGGAGTTAAATAAGGTCAGCATTCAGTTGGATCAGGTTACAGCTAAGCTGAATGACAAGCAGGAATACTGTGCTCAGCTGGAAGCCAGTGTTAAAGAGTACAAAGAGAAATGTCTTTATTTAGAACAGAAAACTGAAGAGCTAGAGGGACAGATTAAGGTTTGTATTGAACACAGTACCTGAGCTATAAGAAACTGATGTTCTCTGCTGCTTGGGAATATGTGATAAAAGCTGTGCTCAAATTAGGGGGGAAGGATTATATCAATACCACTTCTGTAGATTTTAATCTTCTCTAGTGTTTCCTGATCTACCCTTTAATCCTATTCTCATCTTCTTCCATGTTACCGTATCAGGCTAAGAAGGCTGGCGTAGGACACGGCCACTGTACTGTCATTTTCTTATATGTGTGCTTCTACCAGCCCCTGTGCTGAGTATTAGGAGAGTGAATGAATACTTCCAAAATTACAGTCTCCAAGATCAACCTTATACACTACGCAAGTGGTAGCAGGGAATATGTGTTACATTGGTCAGCCCAAGATAACACACTCTGTCTGGTTTAATTTCTTTCTAAAGCCTTTCGGTAGGCTTCTACAGAGGCTTTTTAATCAAGATTTTTTCTCTAACTTGATCTTGAGTTTTGCATTCCATTCATGGAGTCAGTTTTTCTCTTAAATTACTCACAGTTCTTGCAGAAGATGTTGGTGTTTTGAGTTACTAATGTTTTCAGTAAGGATATGAATTATTCCCACTGCTTGAGAGCTTTTAAATTTGGGCTTTAATGTTTGATCAATATTTGTTAAGCATTCCTGATAGTCAAAATTCATGATACATAAAACCATATGATACAGGGGTCTTCAAAGCCACGCAGAATTGGTTTTGTGATGTTTCCTCTATGTTTTGATGGAGATTAGCAGTCTTGATGCTCAAGACTGAGTGAGATGTTTTTTCCTAGTTTATGTGCTCTATACAGAAGGAAATTTGTTTTCACCATACAAAATTTTAAATCCAATGCTATTAAAAAATAAAGGAGGCATACATTTGCATTATTAGTGTAATTATTGAGTGCTCCCATCTCTCTTCTCCTTTGCACACTGTTTTTTTTTCTCCCTGCTTTTCTTTGTCTTTTTATTTTTCATCCATTTTGCTAAAGATTCACAAGTTACCAACAGACACAAATGCTCGGGAGGAATACAGTGCTTGCTTGCACAGGATTTTACAAGGTTCCTGGTAGCTTAAGTGTGAAAATGAGCACATTTGTTGATGCTGTCAAGAAAAACGCAATTCTCTGTAAAATGTTGGTGTCATCACCATTCTTTGGGATTATTCCTGTTGAATACATGGTGTTTAAACCAAACCAAACCAAACAAAAACCCTCAGGAATTTTCTTGGAGAAACTTGTCCATTTTGTTTTATGGCCACTGCATGAAAGCAGAAGTGCCTGTAAAACTAAAGCAGCCAGTGTGTTGAAGAGTCTTAAGTAAGCAGTGCCCATTTGCTGAAGACTCCTGTGTTCTTCATGCTCCACGTAAATAAATGAGTATCTTCTAAAAACAAAACAAGAAAAACCTCTTCCAGGCAAACGTAGGATTTCTTTGCAGCTCTAGTTTGCGTCTTTGTTTTTGTTATAAAATGCAGCAGAGCTCTTGGGGTGTGTAAATCAGTGGTCATTTGAAACTGCCGAAACTACTCCGTTGTGTCTGAGAACCTGTCCCCAAAGCTGAGTACTGTGTATGGCCTTGTTTTGTATAGGTGTTTTTGTCTTCAAAGATTGCTGCTTTTTATCTACAGCTTTGCAGTAAAATGGCTGCTTGGCCTTTAATTTAAAGATGATTTCAGAATATTTTACCAACTTAGTACAGTTCTGGAGGAGCAAGAGGTTTGCAGGAACTACATAGTAAAGGAACTAAATAAATATAGATAAACAGCGAACTAATGAATTAGGTAGATGATGCATGAGAATTGTGACTGCCTTCTAGAGTAAAGACATTCTACAGTAAATCACAGAATCACAGAATGGTAGGTATTGAAAGGGACCTCAGAAGGTTGTCTAGTCCAACCTCCCTGCCAAAGCAGGTTCACCTGGATAAGATTGCACGTGAGCATGTCTGGATGGGTTTTGAAAGTCTTCAGAGAAGGAGACAACGCAGTCTCTCTGGGCAGCCTGTTCCAGGGCTCCATCACACTCATAGTGAGGAACTTTTCCTTATGTTTAGGTGGAACTTCCTGTGTTCCAGTTCATGCCTGTTGCCTCTTGGCCCTATCACTGGGTACTACTGAAAAGACATTGGCTCCATCTTCTTGACACCCACCCTTTAGATATTGAGAAGAATCTATAAGATGTCCTCCTCTCAGTCTTCTCCAGACTAAACAGCCACAGGTCTGTCAGCACGTCCTTGTAAGGGAGATGTTCCAGTCCCTTCATTATCTTTGTAGCCCTCTGTTGGACACTCTCCAGTAGTTCCCTGCCTCTCTTGAACTGGGGATCCCAGAACTGGACATAGTACTCCAGGTGTGGCCTCACTAGGTCAGAGGGCAAGGAGAACATCACATGCTACTCATAGACTAGATGACTTCTGCTTTTTATTGATACTTTTATTTTGTTGGTTATACTCTGATGGCTCTAACTTTTTATTTTTCTATCTCAGAAACTTGAAGCTGACATTCTTGATGCTAAAGCAAGCAAAGAACAAGCTCTTCAGGAGTTGCAGCAGCAGCGACAACAATCTACAGAGTTAGACCTCCAAACAGCAGAACTGAGTAAACAACTCGAAGCAGCAAGAGAAGCGTATGCATTTCTCATGTTATAGTACTTTTCAAAGTTAGAGATAAAACTAGAGTGGTTTGGAGTAGGGTTGAAATTTTGTTCTTTTCCTGTGATTTCTTAAAATTTATAGATAAAGGATGTGTTCCCTCTGCTACAAGAGCAGGGTTTTATCCTACCCGTTTTCTTTCATGCTATGTGCTATGCAGAGTCCATCTGCCATGCTCTCTCTCCTGTGAATCACTGACAGCTGTGATTCAATGCTCTTCAGTTTATTCACTGTGCTTGTTGTCAGCTAAATACCTGAACAGTTTGATGTTGAGAGGTCCATCTTTAAATATCCATAGCTCTGTAACCTTTTTCAAAGACTAATTTGCAATTTATGCATAAGCAGCAAAGGGGTAGTTTCTGTTCATTATAGTAGAGGAAGAAAAATCCATCTCAAAGTAGTTTTTAGAGTTACTGGTATGTCTTCATTGGAGAGACAGAATGCCCATGCTCTAGATGAAAAAAGTGTGCTTTGAAGTAGTTCTAGAGTCAATATATTTTATAACAGAGACATTAAATGATACAAAAGAACACAAGAAGAAGCATTAAAAAAATTACATATTTTTTCTTTTTATTTGCAGGGTGTCTAATGCTAAATTGGATTTGCAGAAGAAATCTGAGGCCCTTGAACAAGTGAAAGAGCAAATTTCAAAGCAGGAGGAAGAAAATGCCAGCCTCAAACAAAACCTTGAGAAATCAAATCAAGATGCAAGTAAACAACTCAAGGAATTACACTGTAAAATGCAAGCAGCAACATCAGAGCTACAACAAGTGAAATTAGAGAAAGACACTCTATTAAAGGACCTTACAGCTACCGAAGACAAGCTCTCAAAAAGTTGTGAATCCTTCAAAAAAATAAAGGAAGAACTGGAAAAAGAAGTGCAGAAAGGAAAAGCAGCTCTGGAAGAAATGGTTAGAAATGGTTCTTTCATTGGAAATAAGTTGGGTGTATTTACAGTCTCATACAGTTGTTTTGCTTTCTGTCTGAAAACAGTGTACATGCAATGACAATGCATGGAAATTAATTGCCTTAAGGATAGACAAATTACGATTTTTTAAAAATTTTGTTGGTAGTTTATACATGTGTCCTACGTTAAGTTTTTGTCTGAGTCATAACACTCAGCAGGTTCCCTTTTTCTTGCTACATATCTTTAATATGGTGAAGAAACTGAATGGAGACAAGTGGTGAAAGAATTTGATAGGAAACATCCCTATTTAAAAATACATCAGCCTTATTATAACAATGCTAAGTTATAAACCCTTTGCTAAAGTGCCACCATGTTGAAGATGATGTTACTTTTCTGAGGCCATTTTCATTTCCTTTCTTGAGTCTTTGTACATTGAACCTTCCTGGGCACTTTTCTGGACATGCTGGAAGGCTACATGCTGCAGGCAAGGTAATAGAGTCTCTCGTGTGGGGAGATGCATAGCTTAAGGTATTATCAGAGTACTAGAGGTCTGATGAGTGGCAGGATAACAAATGTTTGACCACCAGTCAACATATTGTAGTAAAGTAAGTGAACTCTCACTAGCCTTAAAATACAACTTTTTCTTCTCTCTTTTGCTTTTTTTGGTAATATAAATGGGCACTGTAGGAATACACGTCTTACATATTTTCTTATACAGTTGTTCTGACACCCCTGCCTCAAACACAGTAGGGGTGTCTTTCTCATTCCCTTCTCATCTTACATGCCATCATTTCCCAGAACCCGTTCAGAGATGCTTTTATTCTGATCTAAAAAACCTTCTGCTTCTAGATAAAAATAACATTTTTTCCTTTAGTCTTTCACCTTTTTAAGATAAGCTGTTTCTTTGCTTTACTTAGTTACTGTGGTTTAAATATTTGTTTCTCCTAAAAACTTGAAGGATTTTCTTCCCAGTTAAGACTTAAAGATAGGAGCTTAGATTCTGCTTCTAATTCTGTAGCCATTTGGAGGCTCACCGCTGTCTTACGTGTATGCTATTTGGGCTTAAAAGGTAATTGTATTTGCACACAAGTCCCACAAATGTACTTGCTTGTGAGTTTTAGAACATCAAGAAATTTTGGATCCTGATGAGACTGATGAGCCTACTGCTTCCTACAAGAAGGAGAAGGGTTGACAACAGCAGCTTCCAAGAGGGAGAAAAACTCTCTGGCACATGGCTGCAATTTTTAGTACAGGGTGTTCAGCTTAGATTTACCACTGGTAAAGTTTTGATATGAAAATATGCATGCAGCTGAGAAGAAAAGCTTTTCCCCCAAAAAGTAAAGTGTTGTTTTTTTCAAAGATCCTGCAAAAATGCCTGGTACTTGTTCTTAGAAGCTCACGGGAATATTTCCTTGTCTTATGTTTTTTAGGAAAAATCTTACCAAGAAGTAAAACACCAACTGCAGCTACAAACAGAGACTGTAGCTAAAGAGAGGAATGAATTGAAAAACTCACTTGAAAAAAAAGAGGGGGTAAGCTGTCCACTCAGTTTCAAAAATCTAGAAACCAATAATAATAAATGTTTAAAATATTTGTTTTGATTCTCACATGCTGGGACTGATGAGAGATAGAGGTTGCAGTTCTCCAACTGTAACCTACCTGGGACACTGAAATAAGGCGATACTAAAAATTTCCTAGATGTTAATATAAAGCTTTAAAATACAGGTTTTACTCCTATCCTGTGCCCCACATACCTCAGTGGGGCATTTTAGCCTTTCAGCTTTTTCATTACTCAGGCAGTTACTTGATATTACCATGTCCTCATATTTTTTCATACTTTCATAGAATGAAAGTTCTTACCTCATATTCTTAGATCTGTTTTAGTCTCGGGCCTAATCAGTATGTTTTCTATGTTGTTGGACAGGGTGTTTTCAGATATCCTTGAAAGATTTAGTTGCTTTTGCAAACGTGTGTAAATCACTTGCCTGTGACCACATAAGGACCAAATGCTCTTTTTTAAAGATGAGCATTCAGATGGCAAAATCACATAGTCCAGCTGGCAGCCTGAGCACCAAATCCGCTTTCATGGATTTCTTTACCTGTCCTTAAAGGAATCAGAAGAGATATGATCAGTGGACACAGTTTGAAGGCTGTTACAGACTCTTACTGCCTGAAAGAGGGTTTGTGGGTGTTCAAGAGTGATGGTAATTGCTCTGTGACTACTGCTGCTACTCCCCTGGCTCCTCTCATGTTGTGCAGAAGCTCTATGATACTGTGGTGCTCTGTGGCAAGTGCAGGAGGATGGGTTTGGTATCTGCTGCAGTTGACAGAAGGGGAGCCCAGACCACTGCTGGCTTGAGAAAAGTTGCTTGCTTTTAATTTTGAATGGTGAAAAAAGACTGCAGTTGCTCTAAGGGTAGGAGATTGGGAGTAACAGATGGTTTTAATGTGTTAGGTAGTTCTTTAAATCTGCTTGCAAGTGTTCAGCCGCCTAGGTCTGAAGCAGAAGGTAGCAGCAGCAGCAGCAGCACTGTGAGGTGGTCTGGTTCAATGTACAAGAAATAACAGCATACTTGGAAATTCTTTCCTGCAAATAATCTGCATCTTTTTGTAAAAACATGAGCGGCCGTGCTGGCTCACAGGAAAAGTATAGCTTGGTTTATGGCAGAGGAAAGCAGCAGATACCTAGAGAAAAGTAGAGTAGGGAAAAACCTTTCAGATTCCTGCAATCAGGTGTTTCTCCCCAACTTCTAGCAGTCTTCTGAGAGCAGATTTCCTCAAGTTGTATCTAGCTTTAAAAGCTTTGACCAGTTTTTCATCTGTGAAATTATCTGTTTGCTTTTTGAACTACGTAATTTGTCATCTGCACAGTTCAATAGGCAGTTTCACATACTACAGCAGGTTCAAAGTGATTTGAATTAAAATTACATACAGTTATTTATTATTTTTAAATACAGATTTCTAAGCAGTTGTCGATAGAACTTGATTCGGCACGAGCACAAGTACTGGAAATTCAAGGTCTTCTGAAGGAGAAAGAAAAAAGTGAGCAACATCTCCAGGGAAAGCTGAGGGAGTTAAAGGAATCTTTCGAGCAGAAGAAAAAACATAGTGAGATGCTGCAAGCTGAATTAAAAACTGCCCTTTTAGAAAAGGTAAGACTGGCCTCTCTTACTCCTTGAAGAAAATTAATGTAAATTTCTCTGATAAATGCTGCAGCTTTTATGTCAGTATCTTTGTATCAAACATCTGTTTGCTGTAGTCTTGTTGGAAATGATAAGGTCAGGATGTGGAAACAAGGTCTTCAGATTCTGCTGGGGATAGAAACAACAACATCAACAACAATAGTAATGAAGTAAAAAGAACCAGTGCTGCAATGTGAATTCTCTGGGAATTGGGTTTCAATAAAGTGATAAAAATGGCTTGATTGAATGTGTTTATTTTGTTTCAGGGGAATGCTATGAGGCAAGAGCTGCCATTTTCTTGTGAAGCAGTAGAATTTTGTGAGAGTAGTTTAGACAAAATCATCAGTGTTTTGAAATATCCATGGCAGTTTTAAACCGAGGCTTCTCTTATTATACCAAAAGAATTTATCCGAGTGACAGTATGAAACTCATAAACCATAGGGAAAGAGTTCAAGTGTCTTAGAACATTAGGGAATGTTGTGTTTTGTGCCATGCACTATTAAATGTTGCTCCAGCTTTGGCTGACCTATGCTACATGATTGTATTTGTGCTTTAGACAGTCTGTGGAAACTTTAAGACTTGGAAACACTATTTAGATTTTTAATGTTTGGTCTTAATGTGTTTCACTTAGTCTTTTGACTTGAATTAACTTTTGTTGTTAAATTAGTTGCAATATATTAATTAAAATCACAATTCAGATTGCTGAACTTCCTAAGTGGGGGAAGAAAATCTCGTCTTGCAGTAGGAATGCAGTTTCTTGAAATGATTAAGCTTACTTTACTCTCTGTAACTTTAATTGAATCTTCCTATGTTTATGTTTTAGGCAGAACTGGAGAATAAATTGCAACAGCAGTCTATTTTGTCAGCACAGGAGCTTAAAACTGAGAAAGTCAAGCTAGCAGACTTACAGAAGACACATGAAAAACACAAGGAAAACATGGAGAAGCTGCAGTTGGACCTTTATGGGAAAGAATCTGAGCTGCTGGCAACTAGGCAAGACCTTAAGGTAAATGAAGTCATTTTAATGTCGCGTGTAACTTAGTAGATCTTTTTATATGCATTTTGAAGACCAAGAAACATTGCAAGAACCGTATAGGCAGAAAAAAGTTCTTCTGCTATATATAGAATTTAGTGCTGTTCAGTCCCTTCCCCTGGGACAAAGGACATCCTGAAACTAATCTAAAGCCAAGGGTTTTTGGCAGTTTACCTGAAATACCCTTGTATTTGTGCAGCAGCAAAGTGAAAGATGATTTATTTTTGTATACTTTTAGGAGTTAATATTTTTTCTTGCTTTCTTTTGTTATATATTGGAGCTTTCAACTAATTTAAACAGTATAGCTAATTAGGGCAAAGTCTGCCAGCATGTAACTGCTATCTTCTAGATGACTGAAATAGAATTTTAGGTTTCAGTCTTTCCTATGCCTGTGCCCCTTTCACTTCTTCGTGGCTGATTGTAGATGTTCAGAGATGTCGAACTAGTAGAAATGGTAGGTTTAGGGACCTATCTGGAATATGTCTGAACTTAGTCCTTGAAGTTTTTGTTATTCTTAAGCTGAATTTCAAAGAGGTATGGCTGGGAGTGGAGTCAATCAATTTTTGTCCTTTTTTCTTCCTCCCTCCTTCATGTCAGTGCTGAGCCAATGCTCTCTAGTTAGTCCCAGGGCATACTGTGCTGCAGACAGGCTGTCTACTGGCAAGATGTGTAGCTTTAGCACTTCTCAGTCCAGATGAATCCCACTGCAGCTTTGTCTGTGTCTGACACTGTTATGGGCTTTTCTGAAGTTTATGGAGAGAAACGGGTATTTGGGGAGGACAGGTCAGCTGATCTGTGTTAGATGTCAGCTTCTGTTTGCTTAGTATAAAGGGAGCCTTTGGTTACTGCTTAGATTTCATTGCTCCTTTTCACCTGTTCCAGTGAAAGCCTTTCAGTCCCACCTCTGAAATCATTAAAGGTCTTGTGGTAGTTTCAGATAGGCCCATGTGAGCTGTGAAGCCCTAGCCAAATTCCAGTTTCAGAGTTATTAAAAGAAAAATAATTCCTTTGCATACAGGCCATTGGAGTTTCATTAATCTTACTTCTCCTCTGTAGCATTAGACTACCTGTCACGTTTCCCTGCAGGTTACAGAAGCTTTACTTTCAGAGCAGCTTAGTTGATTGCTATGTTGTGTTGTGAAGAATTTCAACATGATTAGCAAGCAGTAGTGGTTTAAACATACTCTTTCTTATGATTAGTTACAATAACACACCTACCACTGTGAGTCATTTCCTGCAATGCATTTAGAGCAATGTTTGGAAATGAAATGACCTGTAAAAAGCATTGGATGTGCTCAGTAATGGGGGGTTTTGGTGTAGTTTTCATTTAAGTATTGCTTGTTGCAAAAATATCTCTGAATACGTATTATTAAACCAGCTTAATGACCTCTAGTTCTGGCAAGTATAAAATAGGACAGTAGGTGTACCACATGCTTTTAAACCTGAGTGGGGATGGTAGCAAGAAGGAACATCCATGGAAAAAGGCAAAGCAATGTGATAGCAACAGGAAAATAAGATTTGCAAGATGATTAGTCAGGTAACTTGATTTGTTATGTCAGTCTCTGTGGAGCCTAGAGAGCCCGAGGAAGATAGGGATCCTTAGTGAGGTACCCACTTGGAGGCAGTTTCCTTGATTAAGAAAAAAACCCAAAAAACAAAAAAACCCCACCCCATACATTAACTAGGATTGGTGAGATCTGCTTGCCACCCCCCTCCTTTTTTTTTTTTCCCTGTAAAATGATAAAGAGGGAAAAGGTGGGGATCTAATCCTTAATCGTGGATGTGCTGCCTCATTGCAATGTTAACCTAAATAAGCAGTGATAGAAGTGTCTTAGAAGACTGCAAAGAAGAAAGCACATTCAGAAAGCCTCAGTGTGGTAATTTTAGTATTGAAAGCTGAGTATCAAAATGCCACTCAAGTCAGAAGAACTTTATGGTAGAGTTTCATAGTTCAAAGTCAGTTGTTTGGACTGTGTTTTGCCTTGGGTGAGTTACTTAAGAAAAGTAGATAATGCGAGCCAGAGCTATGGATTTTGATTAAATGTTTGGAACTGAAGCTGATGGGTGTGCTGGGGCTCAGATTGGTCTTAATCTTATTAGTAGACAATAGTAAAAGTTTTTAAAACTTGTGTGTAAGGTGAGCTTGGGTGTCTCTCATTGCAGGACTTTTAGTATAGATAGGAACTCTCTACATAGCTGTGTTGAGTCGACACAGTTTGAAGCCCAGCATTGCCCAGGACAAGCAGGTCCGGGATGTGCTGTGAGATCCTAGCAATGCTAGGTTTTCTTTAGTTCACAATTTGACAAGGGCAAACTTAAATACTCTCACGCGGTGTAGCACCCCACTACTGGTGAGGCCATGGTTTCAGGCGCGGGGATAGATCATAAAAGGCTGTTCAGCGTGTTCAGCATACGGGTGACAGGAGTAGGGTTGTAGGTCTGGTCCCCGGGAAGGGATAGTGGGAGTTGGGCCGTACACAGAGCACCATCTGCTGGCATCTGTTTGGAATATCACTGCTGGGATCGCTGCCTGGGAGGCTGAGATGGGATTGAAAAGTGAGCAAATGTTTCGGTGAAGTCTTCGGTTGGAGATGGAGAGCTGCATGAGAAAGGGCTGCAGGGTGGGCAGCTGCTCTCTGGAGTGCCATCAGCACTGGTTTCTGGTTCAATAGCAGAAGATCCTGGCTGTATAGCTGTAGCCAGATGCAAACTTTGAAGCTGCAAGTCTTGCAGAGAAAAAGTGTGAAGTGTAACAAAATTGAAAGCAAAGATGTAATTATAATTTTGTAGATACAGATTGCTGCAAGTTTACTTTGGTTTAAAAATGCACTGTCTATAACACTAATTATACTCATACATTTTTGTCTTTGTGACTGGAAAAAAAAAATGGGTAGGATTTGAGTGCTAGTAAAAGGTATAGTTTCTGATAAACAAAGAATTTATATATCACAAAAGAAAGAATACCACTAAGTATCTTTTGTGTATGTATATACACACATATGCAAATACATATGTGTGTATATAATATATACATATTTTTTGTATACACACGCACACAAAAGCTATTTACTTTTTTGTGGAAAAGGCATTTTTTATATAGAAGAGATAACAAAAACTGGCAGAACTGGTATTTTTGCCTTAATTTTGAGTTAGTGCAAACATACTTTGTGTGAATCCTGCTCTCCCAAGCTCTGCCAAGTATCCTTCAGTCTTGGCATTTGTGCTTTTTGTAGTCAGTCCTGGTTTCCTCCGTGTTCTCAAAAGAATGGGTTTTTTGCCTCCAGTATTGGCATCTCTGTTGATGTATCTTCAGTGGACGTTATATTTATGCTGCTAAACCTCAGGTCTGTAAGTCAGGAGCCTAAATTGCCTGCGGTCAGTCTAAGCCCTCTTCTTGGGAAGTGAAGAGGGACCAGGTTACCATCTGCGAATGATTTCTTCATGTGTCTCCTTGTGGACTGTCATCAGGGAACACACAGACTAAAATGCTCATTTGTGCACCTCATTTAGATGGAATGAATCCAGGTCCTACTACCCGGCTACGACAAGTTCTGCTGTTGGCACTATTATTTGCACTGCAGCAGCACAAGTTGTAGTGAATCAGGCTTTGATATTTTTTTATATTTTTATTTATTTATTTAAATGCTATACCTGTCACCCTAGCATCTGACTTTAGTCACAAAAATAAGTACAGATTGTTGACTTCTGTTCTGTACCTTTTCCTTGCATTCAATTTTGTCTGTCATCCTAAAGAGTTATCTCATGACTGAGAGTATCTTGTTGGGAGAACACCTATCATATTCTGGGAGCAATGGCAAAACTGAATGGTAATTAAATGAGGTAAAAGGCATATGTTTTGAGAGGTGATTTTATGTTAGAGATGTAAGCTCCTCAGAAGTCCAAAAGAATTGGGCTGAATTACACTTGGTGTAAACATCAAATTTCATCATCCTGTGCTAACAAATTGGATGTAACCACATTTCTTCCACTGGGAGCAAATCTGAATAAAAGCTGTGACATCATTATGTCTCTTTTGAAAACTGCAGAGATTATTGGGTTTTCCCGTGGAGGTGTTATATGATGATGCTACACTTCCTATCCTTTCTCACTCTTAGGAAAATATAGTACTCCACTGCCCACAGAGGATCAGAGAGAGAGATTTTCACTTTCTGAAGCATCTATGGTGCTGAAAGCTTGAAACTGCAAAAGCACACCTTCAAAAAAAAATTCTGAGTTAAAATCTTGAAAGTGTTAAGTAGCAAACTTTAATAGCTCAGAAAGCAAATAAAATTCATTGTCTGCAAATTAATTTTAAAAGCCAGTGTGAGGTGAGCTTTTAAAGAGCTACTGGGGTTGTTGAAAATGCTATTGAATTGACAGTGTTCCATCAGTGGTGTCTCAAACTAAGTCTACAGACAAAATACTTTACAAGGGAGGGTTAGGAGGCATAAGAAATCAACTTTTTAAAACAATACGGGAGTGGCTAATGCATAATTAAATGAAGGCAAGCTTGTGCTTATTGTTCCTTTTAAAACCACCAACCTTCAGAAAGAGCTTTGATTAAGATCTATGTAAGACCTTCAAAAATAACATAGTTTTTCTTGAAAGAATTTAAATCCTTACTGGTGCACTGAAGTTAATAAATAATAAATTTCTTCAGCTCACCTTCTGTATCTTAGCATCAAAAATTTCCATAAAATACCAGTATTTTGGAGGAGTGGAGGTTGAGTTTGGTATTTTTCTTTCTCATTGGTTCTTTGTGAAGGAACATGCTTTGAAGTGGATCTAGTCCTTCCCTAAGCTGAAGACTTTTAAAAAAATAGCCTCCAGTATAGTAACTCAAGAAGAATGCCAAAGTTTGGCTTTGCTGTGAGCAAATAGAATAAGCCTTGGGTACAAGTTTTAGGGTTTTTCTTGGGGTTTTGCAACCTGGAGATAAAACCAAGTTCTTTTTCTAGGTAATGGGGTAATTGGAGGCAAATTAAAATATAATGGGCAGTAGATTTTGAATGGAAGTTTAAATTTGCTATACAGCTGGGAGTGTGAAATGTTTTGTCATGATATTAGCATTTTTAGCTTGTATATTTCACTTTAGGATTTTCAAACATTATATAATTGTCCTAGAACTAACTTCATTAAGTCATTAGGAGAAAATGGCATTGAATGACTTTTGAAGTCTTCACAGTATAGCTTCACTACCTCTTAGGTAACAGATGTTTAGAGTTACAGGACAGTTGATTTGCCCAGAGAATAAAGTTGTGTTAGCAAGTTGAATTTCATTTGCTTTTCATCTGTCACCTTTCATTCTCTGGCTTTTCATACGTTTTCACCTTTTCTCTGTCGGAGGATTCAAGTTGGAATATGTACAGTAAAGTATTGCTGCTGGAAGTGGTACTGGGGTAATTTCTTTTTACTTAGGGTAATCTTGTAATCTGGAAGTTTCTGTAACTATGCTTTGTCAACATTGAAAGCTGAATGTTGCACACTAGGTGACAGTTTTTCCATGTAGAAAATGTTTAAGTGACTGTTGAGTATCCGAAGCTCTTAAACTCACAGATGATTTGCAGAACTCTCTTTGTAATTAGTCCACAGAAGAAAAACTTGCTCTAGCTCATGAAGAATTAGTTTCCAGCAGAAATCAAATTGCTAGCAATAATCAGCAGATTCAGGAACTGAAGAAAGCAAAGTCCACACTGGAGCAGGATGCATCTAAGAAGGAGCAGCAGCTGGGCGAGAAGATCAAACTGTTACAGGATCTTCAGAATGACAGGGTAAATGCCTCTGTCTTTTGAAATCTTCACACAGACACATCCACCCCAAGCAGGAGCCCTTTATTAATTCCTGTTACATCTCAAAATAAAGGGGTATTTTAAGGGCATGACACTATTGTAGTGCATAGCAATGGCAGTTTTGCTGAACTTCTAATGCAAAGACTTTTAATGGATGGTTAAAGTGAATTTGGTTGGAAATAGGCTATTTACAGTGGCTAGACAGGTGGAAAAATGCTATTAGAAAACACTATCTAGAACTGCAAATGTGCTCCTAATTGTTTGCACTAACAGCTCTAGATAAAGATATGTGGCAATTGTCTACCTTTAATTACAAAGCCTACAAGTAGGCTTTGGGCCCTGGATGCTTTTTGTTTATTTGGTTGTGGTTTTTTTGAACTTGGAAGATGTAACTTTGCTATCACTTTTTATTTCTTTTCAAGATTTTGAAAGAAAAAGACTTGGCTAATGAAAAATGTAAAACAACAGAGCTCCAGGAAATCAGGAGTAGACTTGAAAAAGAAAGTGCTAAGCTGGGTGAAGAGCTTAGAGTCTGCAAGCAAGAATTTGAGAAGGTATATTGAGACAAACTGAGTCTTCCTGTGGTTGGTTATCTGATAAGACATATGTGCCTACTCAGTAGATGTTATCTGGAATGGCTTTGCAAAGATGCTTGCTGTAAATATCAGTATTACAGGTAAGGGGACCAAAGCATAGATTTCATTGAGGTTCCTGAGCAATTCTGACTTGATTAGTCATAATCCTGCAGCACTGGTGCCCAGTGTTCTTGGTTAGGTGGACCCCATAATTTGTCTTAGCTTCAGGATGGGTTGTATGTCCTGGCTTTTCTTCTGTTCTACTTTAAATTCACTGTGCATACCCTTTCTTGACTATTACAAAGTGCAGAAAAGATGTCCAAAAGTGTCATGAATGTGAAGTTTCCCAGATATTCTAGTCACATCTGGTGCTTCTCAAGGATGCATGCTGGAGTTGAAACTGTCTTGATGTGCTGTGGTTTCTTAAGATGTCTTAAAAAGTCACAGTCAGGGAATAAACATCAGGAGCCTCATAAAAGACTAATTCTCTTCCAAAATAATAACAATCAAATGAGCACTCTAAAGGGTAAAAGTTTGGAGGCTGTAATGAAACAATATTTAGTCTTTGGTAAACCAGACTATTTCTAGCCATATTCTTTGTATTTCATATTTTAGTCTCTCTAGAAACAAACACTCCTAAAAGGCTGTAGTTTTGTGTTTTCCATATTACAGTATTAGAAGTTACATTTGTATCTGTTAAGCATGTAGGGTTTAAGTTGCTGCACAAATAAAAATTAAGGTAGTAATAAATGATATCTTGTGACCATGATATCTTATGAGTTTCAGATGTTATTCTGTTCTCCAGTGTTTAGAAAATGGTCTCTTATTTTTAGATGGAAGTCTGTACTTTGTTTTTGTCAAGCAGTCTATGCCCAGTACTTTCTTGGATTTTGGGGAAAGGTGGTTATAATTCTTGTCATTCCTGAAATCTCAATTCTAAATAAGAAAACATAAATATGTATATAAAATGAATGTACACCAATGATAGCTTAATATTCACTCTTGATCTCCCCACAAGCAATCAGACTAAACCAGAAACTGCCTCCTAAAGGCTTATACTCTGCTTCCCATTTCCTAGCAAGGAATGGATAGATATGAATCTACAGGGAATTCCCCTCCCTAGGATGTGTTCTCTCACTGGTTTTGTCTTGGTTTTAATTTGTGATGCAAATTTTGATTTATGGAAAACTGGCAACCCCTCTTAGTCTGTTAGTACCTGCATGCTTGGCTGTGTGATTTTAAAGAAATTGTTCCTATAAATTTAACTAGCTATTCTACTTTGGGATTGTTAATGTTTTATTACACAACAACAAGTAAAACTAATATTTGAAACCAAATGCATCATCCTGCTTGCTTAAAACATAGGGTAACTGTTCATACATTTATGACTAATAGAAACTAGCTTTCTTCCATCAGTGTTTGGTTTCTATGTTGTCATTACAATGCTTTTAACCACATTATTGCAACCAGAGAATGATGTGAAGTAAATTTTAGGACAGGTTCTAGAAAATTACATTGGACTTACCTTTTCAGAGAACTGTAGAAAATAATCTAACAGAGCTTCTGCTACTTCACTAGAAATACACATGAAATTTATTTTTAACATTGAATGTTGTTCATAATGTAAGTTTAAAATCTTTGATCAGAAAAATCACTTTGTGCTGTGAAATCACCCTTTCTTCCAGTGATAAAACAAAAAATTATTGCTGTCCTTGGAAAGAATTACAGTAGTTTTGAATTTAAGTCATTTCAGTGTTGCTACTTTAACTTTGATCTCTGTTTCCAGGAGGTAGCAAATCTCAAGGATGCAAAACAGCTATTGATTCAACAGAAATTAGAGCTGCAGGGCAAAATAGACAATATGAATTCAGCTCTGGAACAGGAGAAAAAAAACCATCAAGCTGTCAAAGATCAGCTGAAAAAGAGGGAAGAGGAGCTGAAGAAAGAATGTGCTGAAATTGAAGCTAAACTGGTTAGTATGTTAGGGAGTATAAGAGTGTCATTTTGTGAACATGCCTTTGAATTCTATTAGGCATAAAGAGGAAACAAAGTGTTGACTTTAGTTTCACATTACATTAATTTTTAAAGCACAAGGTCAGAAATCTTTGAGGCATTTAATGGTGTAGGAAAATTCAGTGGGATTACAGCCTTCTCTAATATAGTTTGTTGATAAAAAGTAGTAATTGTAGTGCAGTAAGATTTTTTGCCTTAACTAAATGTAAGGAATAAGGACATAATATTTGGAAGGTGCGGTTTTTTTTTTTATTGTTCTGTTGTTTTCTTAGCACACAGAGAAAAAAGAAAAGGAAGAAGAAAACCGGAAAAATGAGGAAAAGGAGACCAAGCTTACCATGCAGGTTACAGCCCTGAATGAAAACCTGGCTACCATGAAGAAAGAGTGGCAAAGCAGTCAGAGGCGAGTGAGCGAGCTGGAGAAGCAGACAGACGATTTGAGAGGAGACATTGCTGTCTTGGAAGCAACAGTGCAGAATAATCAGGATGAGAGAAGAGCGTTGCTGGAGAGGTAAGCTGTGGTCCTCATGAGATGGAAGCGTAGCCTGGGAAATGGATAGCCTCCCACTGGAAACTCATTTCAGTTGATTCAAGGTTCTCTGTGCGCACTTTATTTAAATTTCTGCCTGTCCCTGGGCTGTGGCTGCAATTTCCAGAGTCTAACCTTCTGTCATCCCTACCAAAGCACAGCAAGGGATGTTGGAACAAACTCTGCTTTGATAGGGTGGGCTTTGACAGTGTTACCGTTTTGTAGAAAATCAGTCAGGCTTATCAGGACCCCACTTACCAACAAAACCACAGCTCTGTGCTTGTGCTCAAATATTTATGCCCATCCATAAGAGGTTTCTAAATCCATTGGGCTTCTCTGATCTTCAAGGTGCGTAGTTTCTCATCTCATTGATTGTGTGAACGTTATGAGGCCTAGCAGCTTTTACCTGAGTTAACTATCCTTCCCCATCACTCTGAGGTTCCTCTGCCTCCTCCACTCCTCAACCAGAGTAAATGCACTAGTCATCCAGAAGCCTGGAAGGGACTCCTTAGTGTCTCCAGTAACATAGAATTTGTTTAGGGAGTTCTAGATATGGTCTCTGCACAATGTTAGGAGATTGAACATGTCATTGGATTAAACAGGGTAAGGTTCACACAGGAGGCATTTTCTTTCTCCTGAAAACCTACAGTCTTCTCCAGTTCTGCTACTGTCTCTGTGATAGATTTAAATCTTAGGTAAGGAGAGTGCCTTTCCCTCAGGCAGCAGGAGGCATGCAAGGCAGCAGGAGTTACCTGAAAGCAGAAATTACAAGGGTGGAAGAAACACCTGCAAGGCAGGACAGTTCCTTTGTCCTTATGTCTTGACATGTTCGGTGAAGGCAGAGTGCAAAACTTTCTTCAGTACTGTCAAACTTGCTGATTTGTTTTCCGAGAAGTAGACTGTGGGAAAGGATGAGATAATTCAAGTGAGATGCTCTTTCTTTGGCAGTCCCTTTCCATACTGTGCTGAACTTATCCAGTAGCCATTTACAACTTGGCAGAAAAACATCCTTTGAAATTTGGCTTTCAACAGTTAACTGAATTTCAGCTGATGGGAGGTGGCATTGCTAAAAGAAAAAGGTTTCTTTTCTGATCCGTTGTCTGACCTGATCCTGATCTGCAGCTGTTTTGTGAGTGTGTCCTGTTGCACAGGGGTACTTAGTGGGGCTTGCTGTTGATGGACAGCATTCAATACTGGTTTTGGGAGTAACTCCAGGTATTAATAAGATATTTGGGAGCAATGCCAGATAATCTTAAACTGATTGTTAAAACAGAACTTTTTTCCAATCAAGGCATCCAAGAACTTTTCACAACAAGGTTATTTTTGTCTGGATGTTCTGAAATTTCTCAGACATGACAACCCAACCAAAGGAGGCAGTGTACATTGGCCTATATGCTTTGAGGTGACTCTTCATTATTTATCTTCAGGTGTATAAAAAGTGAAGGAGAAATTGAAAAGCTTCAAGCCAAACTTGTAGAAATGAAGAAAAAGCTGGACAACACTACTGCTGCAATGCAGGAACTTGGCCGAGAAAACCAGTCATTACAGGTATAGTTTGATTTGAAGCAATTAAACCTGTTGATTCTCGCTCTGGGAACTTAGGAGAATTTCAGGTTTGTGTTAGATTGGTGGTGGGTACCTTTCCAGAATGATTAAGATGTTATGATTGTGGTGTATGAGGGCCATATTGCTGTCTGTGGGTTCTTATATCTGCTTACAGTTTTGAAACTCAGAAGATTTTTCTCTCTGAACAAATACAAGCTCTCATAATCATGGCAAAATTGGTGCTTTTATACCTCACTGGGTAGTGCGTGCAATGAAAATAGAGAAAAATAGTAGGAATTAGACATGTATTTTTAAAATCTGCTTTTTATGTCTTCTGTATAGATCAAACACACCCAAGCTCTCAACAGGAAGTGGGCAGAAGACAATGAGGTACAGAATTGTATGGCCTGTGGAAAAGGCTTTTCAGTGACAGTGAGAAGGGTAGGTGTGTTTTGCTAAGTGTCTCTTGGGATTTTCTTTTTCTATTGTTTTCAAACAATAGGTGGGATACAAGCTTCAGAAAATGTCCTTAATAGTGCTGTGATAATCAGAACATCTCAAAATACAGTTACTGTTTGCAATGCCTTAAAGTTTCTGGAGCTTATTTTATTCATCATTTTAACAGCATCAGTTTATAAACAGTGTTAGAATAGTTCAATCCCCTAAGCGAGCAAGCAGAATTACACTGTCATAAGGGTGTTTACAGTAAACTTATTTATAACCAGTCTGAACTGGATTTATGGGTATGAAAGGAATGTAAATTTGTTGAAATTAGATATATATGAAAATATGAGGCATCAACATGATCTAGTGCTTAGTGACTATATATTTCTAAACACTAACTAGACATTGAACAGAAGAAACAACTGGATGTTTTATAGGTCTGTAGTCAGACCTTCTACGTAAAAACAGCTGTGGTCAGCTAAGATGTTAGCATCCCTTCGTCTGCTCTTCATCCAGGGATTATTATCCCTGCAACAACTGACGTGGCAATGAAGTATATGAGCAATATTCACAAGGTTCATTGTGCAGTGCTTCCTGGCTTGGTCTTAGGTGGCTCTCCCTGTCCTGCATTATTTCAGTGATGTTTTTTGGGTAGTCTTTGAATAAAGGTTGCTGGATCCTTGGATTCAAGGATACTTCTCAATGTGAAAGCAGGTAGTTACATGTAAGAAGAACATGTTTTATGTGACCAGAACAAGTTCAAGAAGTAAGATTCAAGAGGAGGATGAACTTCAACTAATTAATTTCTGAAACTGATATAGTTTCCCAACTCAGTGAAGTGCTTCTAAGTATTTCACTCCTATACATTTTAGAAAGGATTTACTCCTATGCCCTTGTGTGTGCTGTGTAATGATTTAAACATTCAAACTAACTTCTGAAACTTGAGAGTTGACTTGACATGATAGTCGTCCCTCCTAGTGATCTGTGCCCTGCCATGGGTGTTCATATGTGTTTCTTCTCTTTCACAGCATCACTGTAGACAGTGTGGAAATATCTTTTGTGCCGAGTGCTCAGCAAAGAATGCCTTAACTCCTTCTTCTAAGAAGCCTGTCCGAGTCTGTGATACTTGCTTTAATGACTTGCAAGGATAACTGGCTATCGTGAGTGATGATATGTGAGTGATGATGAAAGAAATGTTACACTAAATTTTATAATTTTTGTTGATGCACTTCGTTCAGCACTCAGACTACTATTCAGTTTGGACAATGATTGTAACACTTGGCAAAATTTAGTATATTTTAAAATGTTTATTGATACTAAGTAAAACTATTGTATTTTTTGTGAGACATGAGCTCAGATCATCCACAGCTTATTGCCATTTATCCTGGAAAGAGCTTCTATGTCTAGATTAGGAATACTCAGTTATTTGTAAATAAAGTTTAAATAGAGGAGTAACAATGTATTTTTTTATCTTTTATTTTTTTTGTTTGAGAGAAACAGCATTTATGTGATATTGCAGTTTGTTCTTGTTTCCTTCACTGAAAAAGGAAGATGCAAAAAACTTGTGAGGATTTTATGTATCAAATATTGCTGTAAAAGCATAACTGATTGTTGCATTTGATTGCATATCTGATGCTTTTTATAACCCCTTGTGATTTTGTTTTCTTTCTATCTCTCTGGTTCTTGGACGTTTCTCTCTAATGTTGAAACCCACAGTGAGGTTAACAGCTGGACTTGACTCCATCTCAGTTTTATTTGTCGTATCAGCACCCGAGTCCTTATCCAACTATAGCACTTGGAGCATCTTTAGAGAGTTGCATAGTTAGTTAGCGCGTCTGTGTGCATCTGAGAGACAGCATCTATGAACAAATGGTGAGACAAAGTTTAGGTGGCATTGTAGGAATATTGCATGATACAGTATTCCCTGCCATATTGATTGATTTCACTTATATATATTTGGTTGATGGATTTTAATATTCCAGAAACCCTTATATGTGGTGTTTAAAAACCAAAAAAATGAATACTGATAGTAGCCGGTAGCGCATCTCTCCCTCCTCGAAGCCCTGTGAGGTCCTTGTGGTTCTAAGGCACATCCAGACCTTCCATGCTAGGTATCCTACTAAGGAAAAGTCTTCTTTGAGATTATTGCAGTTTATCTGACCTTCTTCTTCTGTCCTTTCCCTCAGCTTTTAGTAGAAGAAGCTGAACCCCTGCTACAACTAACAAACCCCAGTTTGCCATTGTTCATCTGACCCCTATTACCGAGGAGTCTTTAATGTTCTATTAGTCATATGATTTAGTCTGATCAGAACGGTGGTGTGAATCTCCTGCTGCTGGCTTAGTTACAAGCCAAACAGCTCTAAATAAGAGGCCAATATATATGTCTTTAGATATTTATTCATATTTTATTTTCTGTACTTGCCACAGAGGTTTCTTGTAGAGTTCATGTAAGCTCCACACTTCTTTTTTGTTGTGATTTTATTTACACCTCTTTGTTCTTGCCTGCCTGTCTCCAACTTTTCTTCCCTTTGTATCTGGTATTTCAAAACCATTAAGTTTTTTTCTTCTGAGCAAGGGTTATGCCTTCCAGTATTTAGGGACCATTTGTCTTAAAAACCCTAATAAATTCCCCACACCCCCTGCCCTTCTGTGTCTTAAAAATTTTGTGAGCTGTTCAGAGAAAAGGACTGTCCTGAATTCCTCTACTTCCTGCCCAAGGTAAGGAATCAAATTCTGTCACAATGATGGAAGCTTAGTCATTGTTAGGCAGGTTTGTTTGCTTCTATCTAATGATAGCTCTATATCTGAATGAAGAAGTCTCCTTTATAAAAAATGTCTAGTCCTAATTGATGCTCAAGTGGAAAAAACTTCATAATCTATCTTCTACAGAAGTAGAGATCTATATATATATATTTCATATCCCTTAGCTTACCTGTCCAGTTCTAGATTTGCAGCCTCAAGGAGACTTCATCAAGGAGTTTTCTTAAAATAAAATTCTTATTTCCCAATACCCAGCTGAATTATGTAACCGGTTCTCCTCACTGTGGAAGGGTTTGGGATATAACTGTGGTTTGTGTGAAATACTGACCTGCTTTACTCGTTCAAACTTGAGAGTTGCTTGCTCAAAAGAAACAACTGCTGCAATGATTCTATATGAACAGAGCCTCTGGACTCGCTGTTTCTCCTCATCAGTGTAACTGTTTGCCTAAGAATCTTTTGAATAGAAAATACGAACTGAATCTCTGCCTCTGGGAAATTTTTTCTACTTGTTTATTTATTGTGAGAATCCAAAAGATTTGCTTTCGACCCTTTCTTTGTCTGACATGTGACTTCAGAAATGTGGGAAAGGTGAAGATGTGAGAGTCATGCTCCAGCCTAGATGCACTCTGCCCCGTTGTGTAAAACATGAGCCTTGTGCAGCTCTCAGGGTGAAGGATGACCATGTGGAGCAGAAGGAATTTTGAGAGGGACAAGAGAAGCTTCCTGTGACTGCACATGGACAAAATATGTGAGGCAGAGGAAGATGGAAATCTTTCAGAGGGAGCTGGGAAAATGGTTGAAAGACTCACTCATGCTCAGGACTTTTGCTTCTGAATGGTAACATGATAAAGCTGAGGAGAGAGCTCTACAGTAAAGGAAGTGGTAGAAGCTCTAGTAGGATTGTTCTTAAGTCATTCTTTTGGGATGCCTTTGTGTAATGACAAGAGTCATCACCTCACTCTGCTGCTGCTGAAGCAGTGTTGTTGGTTGATTGCGGATTCAACCTTGGTCTGGAGCTCCTCAGCTCTGGGGGCAAAACCAGCTCTATTTCTGAAGGTTGCTTTTTGCTGACCAGTTTATATGACCAACTTTTCGAGGGGATGGAAATGCTTTTCAAATACACAATTGTAGAAAGAGGGATTGTTAAAATGTGGAGGAACAGTGGTGGGGTAGAAACTTTCATGCTTGAGCTTTGAGTCTGCAGCAATAGGTCAGGATTTCGACAACTTTTCATTTGAGTAAATTTATGACTTCATTGCTAAATCTTACGCTCTTTCTTTTGTGCCTGTGATTCTTAGTGCTGGTCTTTATTTGTTGAGAAGTTGATGGTATAATAGTCCCTATAATGCTCTCAGCCTCACTGCCAGGTTGGAAGTTGTGCTCAAGCTCAGTAAAATGACCTATGAGATACGTAATAAGGGAAGCTGGAAAGTGGAAAGCTTTGTATTTATAAATCTGCTTGAAGAGTCTGTTTTGATGGGCACGTTGTTAGTAGGAATGTGGGAGGTTTGCTGTACTGCATTAAAATATAAATAATAGGAAAACATAGTGAAAAGCCTGGCAACATTCACCATACTGAGTTAAAGGATTCCAGATGAAATAGTGTAGTGCACTGATTTTTCAGACTGAAAACACAGGAGTAAATAATAAATCTAATAAAGTGTCAGAAGAAACTAGAGACTTGGAACTGGAGGAGGCACAGTGATGTGTTTTACCAGCCTCTAGCAAGAACCAGATTGCTCTGTTTCACTGAGGAGAGGCCATTATAGAGGGAGAAGTGGAAATAATGGTAAAACTAGCACTCGAACCAGTCAGTGTGGGATCCTCAAGCTGCCTTTGATTATTAGCCATTACCATGGCATCAGGAATAGGACAGTGAAGTGTGGGATTTGTTCCTGAAACTGTCATCTCTTCAGGACACTCCATCCACATTAATAATCACTGAGGGAGCAGAGTATGAGAGACCAGCTGCCACACGGCCTGAGACAACCTACAGAGGCAATTGGAGAAGTGAGAACAGTCTTGTAAAGGGTGGGGAGAAGTTCTTTAACTTCCTGGAGAAATAACCTCTCTTCCCAGTCAAAATGCCAAATCCAACTGTTCTGCTTCAACCTCACATCAGCAACACATACTTCATACTTTCCTGCAGCCCCTCTGGAGGCAGGTAGTGTTGCAGAGGTCAGTGGCAGGCCTTTGATCTTATCTGGCTGAGCTTCACTGTTATTTTTTTCTCCCCACGTATTCCTTCTCTCCAGTAATCTCCTTTATGTGAAGGTTGAACAAAGAGGATAAAATTAATGAGTCACAGTAGGAAAAGTTGCTGTCTGCAGATGAAGAGACAAAAGGAATTTTCTTCTGCAGCTTCCAACAGAGGCAAAAGGTTTAGAGGGATCTCGTTTTTCAGCTGGCTTCACTCTCTGGCACAAGAGTCTGAGGCTCTAGGGTACAGGGTTTTTTCCTCTGTTTTTGAAGGTATCAAGTAACTAAGTTGCCATGGAGTGTGGAGCACTTGGGTACACAAGAATAAAGAATAACTTGTTTTGTTGGGTTTGGGATGATAAGGATTATTTGTGAATCCTCAGTGGAAAAGCCTTAGTGAAGCAAGAAGGGATTTGGGAGCAGAAGCATAAAGTAACCTTGCTATGTTTGTATTACATTAGCAAGAACAATTGAGTCTCTCATGATGGATGTAAGAGAAGTGGCATTCCTAAAGAAGAGACCAGGAAAACTCAAGTACCTTTCTGGATTGTTGAATGTCAGTTAAATGCGAAGTGGCAACAAATGCTTGTTAAAAAAAAAAAAAAAAAAAAAAAAAAATTGTGATCAGTACTCAGTGACAGGCAGAAAACTGCTGGAGTTAAAGGTCAGACAGAACATGAACTGTGCCAAGAAGAATGATAGCATGGTTTGAGTATGTTGAAACTGATAAATTACTCCTCTAAGTACCACCCCTCCCACTCTGTTATTTTCGGAGGACTAGGAAACAACACTGTCATTTGCACTATGCACTTTTTGCTGTCTAATGGAATTTAATCTACACTAAGTGGAATTGCATAATTTGCATTGCATATGTTATCTGTAATCAATTGACAGAAGGTGTATCTTCAGCTGGACTTTTCCCTGTGTTACATGTGGCTCCTTCCTCTGTAAGGAGAATTGCACTCATAATTCCTTTGCCAAAAATGCAATCATCATCTGAGAGCACATGTAACAACAAAACCCATGTAGTCATGCACATGTCTTTGTAGAGCTTGTAGAGAAAATGTGAATTCTGTGTATTTTTAAGGGTCTTGCCAGTTGTCCAGTCCTTAGTTTTTGAAGTCTTGACCTCAGTGTTCTGTCTAGGATAAGTTAAAAATTATTTTCCAACCACATCCTCTCCAAAAGCACTAAATGGTGTACTTTTCAAAAATAGCAATAATTGGATAGTAATGTCCCACCACAGAAACTCTGTTTTGGGGGGATTTTGTTTCTTGGTTGGGTTTTTAGTTTTTTGGTTTTGGGGGGTTTGTTTGGTTTGGTTTGGTTTTTTTAAGAGGCACTGAATAAAGAGGTTTGCATCTTTAGAGAGAACATTAGATGCCACTTAAGATCACAGTAGTGAGGAGGATAGGTACTAGTTATGTAATAAACTCTACCTTTTGCCTGTAGCCCACCACATACTATGCACTCACTGTGCAGCAGATACAGGAGTATCTGCTCCTTTGAAGATTACTGAAGCCCTGCTAACCCTTTTGGATCAACATTACTATGAAAGCAGAAGCCTGGTAGAAATATTTCTGAATTTTTTCCTCCCCCTATGACCTAAACTAGAAATAAAATCATCTGTAATTCCTGCCTTTTTTTTGGAGGGTAAAGAGGGCTAGGAAAGAGTTTTCATTGTTATATGTCAACAAGCCAGTGCTGGCAGGTCCAGGCTCCTGCTGTTGGCTTCATGGTAAAGTACTCCGTTGTATCACGCTGAAGCTCGATTCCTGGCACAAAAGGGGTGTTTGAAAGAATGTCTTGCTGAGTTAGCAAATACCAGAACTTTTTATAGTAATGCGTCCAAAATGCTGCTTGTATAGGATTTGTCACTTTTGTAAGAAAAGAAAAAAAAAATCACAAAAAAATTCGTAATCCCCCATTTGATGCCATTACATCACATTTCATTTAAACTACCTCTCAGCATGAAAATTCAATCATTAGGTAAGTTTAAAAAGGTTTGCTCACTGTCGCATTTGTAAAAGTTACACTGCATGCCAAATTTTCAATAGTTTATCACCAAAAAAGGAAAAAGCAGGGGTTTTGTTTTTTGGTTGTGTGGGTTTTATTTTTTTGTTTGTTTGTTTGTTTTTTAATGTGTTCGGAAGCATCCAGTAGTTCCAAGTTACTGTAAAGTCTGTCGTGTTCTTTTAACTTCTGTAGTTTCAACCTTGCAAACTCCAGCTGCTGGACAGGAAATAAATCATAACCACAAGCTTTCATAATAACAGTCTGCTCGGTGAGAACAGTTTTGTATACAGCTTTGTCGTTTGCCTATAGATAACCTCATTCACTAAATGTACAATTAATTCAGCCTTCTTTATTTTCTTCAGTACTTGAGATGTGAACTTGATGAATGGTATTCTGTAATGGATACGCCACAAGTTACATTGTCTTGTTTGCTTCTTTTCTGAATTTTAATGATCAGTTTATTATTGCAGATGTGAATATTGCACAAACAACGTAATTTCTGTATAGTTGTATAAAATATAAATGGAGAAAGTTTTAAGTTCTTACCCCGTATTTAAAGGTAATGTATTAAACGAGCCTTACGTTGCAGTTTTACCTACTGCACTTCTTTTTAACTGGATTGTACTGTCTTGGTAGGTGTAGATAGATTTCTCTTGATTTTAATTTTTTTTTTTTGCATGAGTATGTTTTGTTTTTATTTCTTTTTAATTGAAGTTCAGTTCTCTTAAGTTCTGTTTTCAGTGTTTGTGTTTACTACTTGCAATCATGTAGTTGTGCCTTACATTGTGAAAGAATTTAGTCCAGCGTGCACTGTAATTCCTAAACTTTGTGATTTGGAAGGTGGCTGTGGATTTGAATGAGAAGATGACACCGTGCATTAACCCGTTCTGTATAGACTGGGATGAAATGTTATTGAAATATCATTTTTGTTTTCTAAACTGTTAAAGGAATGATTAATTACAATAAAAAAAAATAAAAAGAGAACTTTCTAATAGACCAGTTCTGTCATTCAAAACTACCGTGCCCCATTTCAGACAGCAAAGCTACTGGGGAATATATCAGAGATATAGCATTTTACAAATGAACTGTTGGGAAGCCACACATCTAAGAACAAGCTAAACACTCCAGTTTCTTAGACTTGTGGGAAGCTGCAACAAAAGGTTTCACATCCCCGAGGAGGCGGTGATAATAACTGGTTTTCGAATCTGTTTTTTCACAGGTTAAATTCAGAATAGTTTTTCCATTCCCAATAACTGCACAAGGCTGCTGAGTATCCCATCTTCCGTTAAAGTCCTGTCACTGGCTGTGTTCAGGCATTGCATTCAATGCAGTCAGACAACTGGCATAACTGGAAGACTTGGAAGTAGCCTGGAAGTAGCAAGGTGGAGCTTCGGTGCAGAGAGAAGCCAGGTGATTAATATGGCTTTGTCATGGGAGTGATCATACATATTGTTGACTTGGGGGAAGATTCACAAAGGCATTTAGCTATTGAAGCAGACCTGCCTGGGGGCTCTCTGTATGTAGTGAAGAAAGAGAGGAGAGCTCTCCTCTGAAGGACAATTCTACTTGGAGAGTTAATTTCTGCCTTGATTATTTTCTGAGGCATCTTTGTCTCCAGACCATAGAGGAGACCATTGAGCTTGCATCTCCCCAAAGACAGCCTGTGTGTGAATACTTCCATCCCCTGGGGTATCCTCCATGAAGATGTACTGGATTTTAGGAATTACTGAATCTCTGGGACTACTTAGTTGTCTGTTAAACTGAGCAAACCTGGCTTAAGCTTGTTTTGGGAAAAATACATAGAGGTGCAAAACACCTCCTCATTTCTGCCTGTGCACAAAATGCAGAGCTTAGTCTGTCAGGTGTGACTTCTTTGGGCTTGAAGTATCTTCCTGTCCTATCAGCATTAGTTTCAAGATACTGTGAGGTTCTGGTGAGGACCCAGAGGTGGAAAGGGGAGGGTGTAATCCAGTGTGCAGCTGATCTTGGGACTGGGGAGATTGAGCACAGCTGTGTAAACAAAATTGTGGCGAAGTGTTTGCAACTTGCATGGTGTCCTGGAGCAGATTTGCTGTCTCCTCTCTTTTCTGCTCTCCTGTCTTACACATTTACCACTTGGCCTGGAGCCTGAGTGGCTCTCCCTTTCCTGGGAAGCTGTGACAAAAACTTGCTCGTTGCAGGCATGGAGGGGAAGAGCAGGAATGTGTACTGCAGGAGCCTATTCTGCATCTGGAAGGTGCTGAACCAGGTAAGTACGTATACATGTACAGCCTCCAACCCACAGCCTGTACGTACAGGTGAACCAGCTCAAGTGGGTAAAATGAACGACCACATCCCCATGGGTGGAGCTGGGGAAGAGCAGGGTTAAGGGCAACACCTGAACTTATGACTAATTTGATTGTGGGGTGAAGGGGAATATGAAGTGAATGCTGACTTCCCTGTGAATAATGTGAGCAACTGGAATGGCATTCCTACGTTCTTCAGCATAGTTCCTCATCTCTGGAGTTTCTCTGTAGTTCCCCCTGAAGTAATAACTGACTGAGGAGATATTGTGAGAGCTAACTTTTCTGCTGAGAGAGACTAGCTGGTTGGGGACAGAAAGTGGAGAAGTGACAGAGAGTCACTTAGAGTGGCTTTAGGAAAGTCTCCCTTTCTCGTTACTGTGGCTAATCTCAGGGGATTAGCCAGGGCTAACCTGGTGAGAGCAACCTCTGTGGTATGAATGAATGCATGCATGCACGAATGCTGTGGCAAGTAGTTTTGGGGCTGTTCTGTGGGTCTCTTCCAGTACCTCAAAGAGGGAAAAATAAAGTGATTAACAGGGGCATACTTCTTTTGTGCGGATCACAGATCTGTGATAGCAGTGAAGTATGGAATGGCTTAATGCAAAAGGAACACTCAGGATTGTGAAGCAAATTTGAACTGTAAAGGCTGCAATGGATGTAAACTGCATAACAACAGATCTGCTGTTAACAAAGTGGTGGAGCCTCAGGTGAGAAAAATATCTCAATAAAGCAGGGTATCATTTCACTTTTGTTCTTTTTTTATATATATTCTCTGGTATCTCTAATATAACTGAATATGTAATTATGACCTTTTTCAAAGCAACTTCAAGAACCCCATTTTAAAAGTTCATGGGGAATCAACACAACGTACACTTTTACTGATCTGCCTCCACAACCTCGATGTTAGTGAAAAAACCATCTTGTGATATTATAGCATGTAGAGAGTCATAACTATCAGGAGCCTATCACAACTATCTTGTCCCACTTTCTAGGAAATGAAGAGCTGTATTCAAGCTTCCCTGGGTGGCAAGCACCTTCCCTTATCTAAAGCAAAGGAGCATCTAAGAGCAATACATTTATTACATGACTCATTTTCCCTTTCCAGTATATTCCTACATCCTGTGGTCAAAAGTCCTCACTTTGGTCTAGTCAAGTCAGAAAGCTATTAGCTTTAGAAGCTTATGGTATGCTGGAAGAAATAACTGGTTTAGCACCACAATAGTTTTCCGCTGGCACTGTTGGTCATGGGTTGACATTATTAAATTTCCTCTAATTCAGCAGGGAAGCAGACAGCAATGCTTTTCTTGGTTTCACATTGTGTGGTGTAATTGGATCTTGCTCTTTCTATCTGTGACATTCGTGTTTTCTGTAACAAGAAAAAGTAATTTGTAAACCAAGACAATCTGAAAAATTTCCAGGAATTCAGATGCATACGTACACCAGAGCCTTTAGTTTTATTTAGTGTTTCTTCAGGCCCATGCTCTTAATTCCTGAAGTGAACATGAATTACCCCAAAACTGAGATTTTCTCAGTTTCTCGGATCACTACGTGCTTCTAGAATCTGTGTCAGGGGCCAGGGATTTCCAGTGAAGGTATCACTTTTGCTTGGAAGATAGGATTTTAATGCTGTGTTTGCTTATAATGGTGAAATTTGCTGCAGGCTTTTTTTTTTTTTTTTTTTTTTGGTAATATTTGATAGTTAAATGCTGTCCCTGCAGTTTGGGCTCCCTGTTCCTCTAACACAGTCCCAGTGCTATCAACATCACAGGTTCTGCCCTCCTCTGAGATCTGTCGTGTGCTGCCACATGAATTTCAGTTTCTAGCATCACACTGATAGCATTCATCTCCACATCCACTGTCATCCAGGTATGAGTGCAGGTGGTGATGGCTGGAGAGATGGATTTTAAATATATATCTTCCCTCTCTCTGTGCTTGTCCAGATCTTCTGGGATGCAGAGGCTGAGTTGTCTCTAAGTTACTATGATTAGACATCACAAATAAATTGGCAGCAATCCAGGCTTAAGGTCTAGCTGTGCTTCTCCCACCCCAGGGTTTTTATTTTGCCCAGCTGGGAGCTGTGCTCCCTGCTGTAATGCATGTAGAGACACTGAGCTTTGATGCAAAGAGTAGAAAGGCAGGAGAAGGAGCAGCCTGTTCTGCTTCATGCTGGGACTCATAAATTTTGTTATTGACCCATCTCTTTGTTTCTTCTGTATGTTTATCACCCAAATGACTTAAAAACATTACTTTGAAAAATAGAAAGCTGGTGTGAAGGCAGCTTTGGAAGGGAAAGTTGATATTTCAGTAACAGGAGACAGTAACAACTTTTGAGTAGATACTCTGAGTACCAAACAGTGACTTGGAAATTGAAGGAACTCATTGCTTTTCCCTGAAAAAGCCTATGTACTGTCATTTAGTTTTAAGAATTAGTATTGGTGGTAGTCAAATTTCTGTGCATTAGGTATTAGAGAATGAAATTCTACTTACAGGAGACCAAGAATACTTTTGTGAAGTGGCTACCACACTTTCAGATGTTCCATACAGCACTGTTACTAGAAATGTGATGTGGTGTGAAAATGAGGGGTAAATTTATGTAACAGTGGTATTAATCATACCACCTCTTCAATCTGGAATTGCAAGATACATTCGTGCATGATAGTTTTCTGATCTAAGTACTACTGCATATGAGTTGGGCAAGTGTTGTTTTGGTGTTGACTTCTCTGGAAAGGCTGACCATCTTCCTTTCTGTGACACAAGGAAAGGCATTTTATTTTTTTTTTAGCAATCAGAAATGATTGTGTTTTTCAACAAGAATGCAACCTGCTATCAACCTTGATTAAAAAAAATGGTACATGTTTTATGGCAAAAACTGTAACAAATGCATGAGCCAGAGCACTGGGGTGTTACTTTGGTTTGGTTTTGGTCAAATGTTACAACTGTAATAGATTTTTCTCACAGTGTGGCCACTTGTAGGCTGAGATTCTCCTTTGGGGAAAGTGTAGTTTGTAATTAGTGAAGGAAAAAAAAAGTAAAAAAGTGTGCCACTCACCTTGGCAGTCTCTCTCTGAGCTTGTAGCAAGAAGGCTGCTATGCTTTGATGATACCTACCTTCATGCTGTATGAGGAAAGCATTTTACAGGCTGAAGACTGTGGAACAATATAATGAAGTAATATAAGTTCACAGGTATCACACAGGGTGTCAGGGGTTGGACCTTGGAGATCTTTGAGTCATGCAGCTCTCAGACCAACTTCATATCATGTTGTCTGATTATGATTAAATAAATGATATATGTAGTAATCTTTTCTGATTCTTATTAGGGCAATGCACTCTGAGAGGATTAATTTATTGTTGTATGGAAAGCTTTGTAATTTCAAAAAGTTAATTCTACTTGCATTTGGTTTAATTACTTTATCATTGAGCAGCTAGGGTGCTTTTGAGTCTAGAGGAGGATCATTAAGAGAAGTTTCCATTCAAAGTGGACTAAATTATCAGTTAGAGAAAAGCAAGTATCAAGAATTAAAGAGAGAGGCCCCACTTTTATTGTATTTCTAAGAGGTCTTTATGACAGCTGCTACATAGGGAAGTGGCTGCACTCAGGCTCATGGTGGGTTTGAGTCCTCTCTGGGGCATGTGCATGAGCTGGTGCTGCTGCCCAAGGTGACCCTAGTCAGCAGTGTCTTGTGAGACCAGGCATGTTGCCAGCAGCCCTTTGGGTCCTGCCAAACTTCTGCAGAAGTTAGTTGGCAACTCAGGGTGTGACAGCAGCATCTCTTGGGTCCTGCAGATGACTTTGGGCGTTACAGGCAGGATTCCCTGCAAGGGGACGAGTCAGCACCAATATCAAATTTTCAGAATGAAGGGGTGGCTTAAATGTGCTACAAAGCAAGCCTGGGGGAAGAGGAGGGGAAAGCATCTTCAGGTAGCTAAAATCCTGTGGCAAATGACAGGTGTGCTTCAGTGACCTGGTTATATAGGGAGGGGGGGCACAGCAACCTGCTACAATGCAGTGGATTCATGTGGTCTTGCTGGTTTTTGGTTTTTTTTTTTTTTTTTTTAACTGGATTTGACATTGCTGTAAACAAAGCAACAGTGAGCGTTCCCTCCTGTGAGCCGTGGCCTTAAGCAGAGCCCAGCTCCTGAACTCATGCAACCTGGAGGAGAGTGTGGTTCTTGAGCTGTCAAGACAAGGCAGCATTTTTCTGAGTCTACTGCTGTTGACATATCTTTTTGATAATGTAATCTACATTGTATAGTTTCCTCTGAAGCCTTGTACTCTGTAGAATATCTTGCTGCTGTGTATTGCTTCATGTCCAAGTATTTCCAAGTGCTTTATGGTCAGACCTCAAAATGTTTCTGGAAGATAAAATGGCCTGTAATTCTAGTTTTATAGAAGAGGAAAGTGTAGCACAGACTGGTTAAATTACTGTGGCAAATCAGTTACTGGAAATTTGTAGCAGCAGAGGGGGTATGTTTTAGAACTCATGCCTTCTGTCTGTCTGTGGCCAACGGGAAATGCAACTCTGCAGTCCTAAAAATGAATTTTCTGGGCAATACTTGGCATCGGGCTCTTGTAATGTTTTCTAAAAGGAATCCTGCAGCTGCAAAGATTACCAGTCTGATACAGTGACATACCAGTGAGTCCAGCTCCTTCACACTTAGTGTAAAGCATTATTAGTGGAACAATAATACACAATTGCAGAGATTAAATCCAGAGCAGAATGTTAAAAGAATCCAAAAGTTTGTTGCTGCTTAGTGTCTTCAGAGGTGGATTCCTGGATGGATTACGCTTGCATGCAAAGTTACATCTCTTGTATAAATTCCTGATATTTGTTCACAGATAGTTCTGCCCTTAGGGTATCTTCCCACTGTTAGAAGCACACCATTTTTATACCTCTTATGCCTCCATTGATACATGGCAGGCTTTAGGCTAGAATTAACAGCTTCCTGCCTGCTGCCAAAAGGGTATTTCTATGCTACTGCAATATTTTATTTTGTTTTTCTAGCCCTTGTATTGAGGTATGTTTCTTTCCAAAGTGAGATCAACCCTCAGCAAACTAATGGATGCAGAAGTAGTTGTTAGATCAGAAATTTGGGTTTCTTTTTTGATTAGCATGATGGATCACTACAAGTTTCATACTGCCTTTTCTGAGAAGATTGTAAGTAATCTTATACTGCCACCAGTAGTAAAAGTCTCCTTGAGACTGCAAAAAAATTGACAGCATTTTCTAAGGTGACACATTTGTGACAATATTTATTTTTTTTTCCTTGCAAAGGGATATTTTCTATTGACACTGGAAGTTTTGCTTTTTGTTTTACACAAAATGGTGGAAATCTGAACTGCATGTTCCTTATATCCCACCCCAAGGGTGTATTAGGATGGGGCTTCCACAGTGTTACAAGACTACAGGTACATAATGGAGACTGCCACAGCTATAGCTGTATAAAGCTTGTAGGAATTCGGAGAGGTCAGGCAGTGAGGTGCAGGGAAGGGCCATAACTGGTGGTCAGAGCCTGGGCTGGAATGCAGCAGGTAACTTTTCTCTGCTGATTGCAGCTGGCTCATGGGGATAGAAGGACTCTGGCTAGAAACCACTGAATGTAGGAAATGCTGTCTTGGAGAAAAATCTAAAAATCTTATTCCCATCTTCATTATGGTTTTTATGCCCAGTCTTGCATGTGTAAGCTGGAGGGTGGCTGCCCTGCACTCTTCAGCACCCAGAAACTGTTGACCTTGCATTTAGCGTGGGCTTAGGCAGGAACGTGGGGCTGCCCTTCACTCCGCAAGACGGTGGCAGCTTTGTTTGCTTCATTTCTGCTGGGTTGGTTGGGAGACTCATTAGGCAAAGAGACAGTGCCTGGAGCACATTTAGAAAAATGTTATTCTTCCCTGTGTTCATCCCCTTATCTCATCTTTAGTCTTGCTTATTATTGCCTATCTTTGTTTCCTATCAGCATTGATGCTGAATGCTAATTGCTCTGGGTGACTATATTTCAAAGTTATCATAAATTGTATGGGCTCTAGGTGTATTTCTGTGTCTATTGATTTCCTACTGAGCACTCAAGCTCCCTGAGATTTTCCTCCCAGTGTTTAGGATTAGGGTGGCTGACAGGCCCTGGAGCCCGGAGATTTGTATTTCTCTCCTATCTCTTTGATACAGGAGGCTCCTGGGATCTGGGCAGTGTTAGACTGAGGTGTGTGAGAGCCTGCATGAATGGCTGAGACCAACGGAAGACCTGAAAGCTTTGATTTGGTGACTCCGGGGATGTTTTGGCAGAATAAGGTTGGTCACTCTCTGTGGAGGTCAGTCCTCCTCCCCTTCTCACCTGAGGACACAGCAGCGTATGTTATTGGGGAAGTTTCCCCTGGTGATGAGTTTGAATGTCTCTGTGAGCAAGCAAACATTGACGTATGGTGGGCGATTTCCATCCTGTCCATAGCTGGCTGGGAGGTGAGTAGCAGCAGCAGCAGGAGGTAGGGATATCTTTCCAGCCTCCTGGAGAATTGCTGCTGTGCATGTGTGGGCACACCCAGAAGAGCTGTGTGCTGGAGTGTTGGGCAGTGAGACAACAGAAAAAAATGCTGCATAACTACTACAGAATTGAAAATGTGCTTGGGAAAGAGGTCCAGGGTTTGACAGAGTGTGTTAGGACAGTTAAAGCAAGGAAATACTTGGTTTGTGAGGAAGAAGTCATTTGAGTCTTGATACCCCCTTTGGGGTAAAGGGACACTATCTGACAGCCACTGGTGTCTACTTGAAGGTCCCTGTTAGAGGCAGGGGGATGTGGAGTGGAGTGTCTGTGTTAGCAGGTCGTGCCTTGCAGTAAGAGCAGATCTGTGAAGCCAAGCAGTACTGAGGCGCTGGTGTTTGCACTCTGGGCATCTGG
The DNA here is from genome assembly GCA_024611175.1 of Megaceryle torquata. NCBI lineage: Eukaryota > Metazoa > Chordata > Aves > Coraciiformes > Cerylidae > Megaceryle > Megaceryle torquata. Next base: position 54,350 of record JANIJG010012539.1, read on the forward strand.
GGGAGGTGTGGGCAAGCCATGTCTTAACCTTATGCTGCCATGTATGCAATGCATTGAGGTGGTGTTTATGAAGATGCTCAGATGCCTGCTGGCACATACCTGTAACGTGGACGGGGTCAATGTCTTTCAGTATCAGTCTGTCTAGCGGGATGGGCTGGTCTAGGACTCTGCAAAACCCACCCTCTCTTATGCAGGACTTCAACTGAGGAGTGAGGGAGGGACAGACAGGGATTAAGCTGGTGTCTGAGGTCCCCTATTTCTGAGAATAGAAAATGAAGTTGGTTAGCCGCTTGTCTGTCCTCTGCTCATGGAGTATAGGCCCTAAACAGCTTTAAGTTATGCATTTTAGTAAAGGCACTTACTTGCCTGAGGAACCTTAGAAAAACTCATTGGTATCTGGAGTTCTGCTGCAAGGTCACACCTTGTACTGAAAAACTGCAAAAGAAATACAAGTCCACAGGCAGAAAACAGTCAGTCTAAGGTGTTCAAAGATCTTTTCCTCCCTCCCTCCCTCCTTCCCTCTTTCAATAGCAGGACTTTCTCTCCATGCCTCGTTGGTGCATTTCCCTTTCTCTCCTTGCATGCTTGCAGAACACATAGTTGCTGGGACTCCAGATGTGCTGCATCTCCTCACAGAAGGTTCACCAGCAGACGTACATGGGGCCGCCTTTAAAGAGACAGCCTGTGGGCACCAGACCCCTTGAGTCCCTGCTCCCTTTGTTGCCCCTGGTACTATGGGATGGTGCTTCTGTTCTACCACCTCTCACTGCATGCCTTCTCTAGCTCCTGCAAAGGCAGAATGGGTTGGTGGTACTTTGAATAAAACCCAAGTCTTTAAATCAGACACAAACTTCTTGAGATTTAGCCCAGGTCTGCTTAGCCTAAATTTACATTGTCTTCATAGCCTTAATTTACATCATTTTCATAATAAACCTAATTTGCTAGATACACTCCACTGAAGCTTTAGGAATTTCAGGTGATTCTCTGTCTTTTTTTTTTTTTTTTTTCTGCCTAAATACAGCTATTTATCATCTGTAGAACACTCTCTAGAGCATCTTTCATCAATACAAAGACAATCTTAAGAAGAGTTATTTTATTTCCATTTTAAAATAGGGTAAATCAAGAGGGGACACATACAACAGGCTGTTTTGGAGCTGAGAATAAAGCCAACCTTCCATCTATTTTAGCATTCCCATTTTTTCTCAGCTCCCCCCCCTTTTTTTTTTTCTCCTTCTTTCCATCAGTTCTGATACCTCTGGAATAAAAATTTCTTGGGTTGCTGGACTGAATCATGAAGGGACCATTAGAAAACTTCTTACATTCTTGAAACTTTTCTGAGCTTTAGCAATCCAGTGCATCAGAACACCACCAGGCAAATACTAAGGTCTTGCAATGTAAATTCTGCACGTAATAGTATCCCTGTAACATTGTGAGCGTAGAAGCAGTGTTCTGGTTTGCTATTAGCACCCATCTTTCATGCTGATTAGTCATCTTGTATTCTTATCATTACACCAGTCTTCCAAAATATGTTCCAAATATTTACCAAACTAAAAACCATAGCGACTGCAACCCTGTATATCTCTATCCATTATTACATTTTTGTTACATTTGATTTTGGTAATTAATAGGAAATCTTTGAATAGTAAGAAGTAGACATCAAGGACTCTTGTGCCTTCTGAGGACAAAACCAAACAAACCAAAAAATCAGTTCTACAGTGTGATTATTGTAAGGAATTGCTACTTCTAAGGTGAGGCACGTCCATGAACCATGGCATTTTACAAAATGCTTTTAAGAAGGATACATGGTTTCCAATATGATACACAACTACTCATCTCCAAAAAAATCTTGTCTCTTGATAATTTTGGCTGCTAATACTTGTACCTTGTAGGAGCTACTGCATTATGAAAAAAACCAACTATTTTGACTGCCAGGAAGAGTGACCTGGATCATCTGGAGTACCTACAAATACAACAGTCAGCATGCTACAAGTTAGCAAATCCTACCTGGTAATGAGTGAAGCTTCTGAAAATGGCAGAGATGAAGAATAGGGAAGTGCCACCTTTTCCTGGTACCCTTAAATACTGTCTCGCTGTCCTTTTCACAGGCTTTTGCAGTGTTGATAACAGTTAATTGATAGCATCAGAAGAGCCTTTCAAAAACTACACTACTAGTGTTAGCTTATCTTTTATTCTTAGCTTGGAAGTTGTAATGATGTGAGAAATACAACAAATGTCTGTGAGACTGCTTCAGAATCTTTCAGGTTAATTGCCAAGCCGTGTTGAAAACTCGGGTATTACTATGATAAATAATAGGGAATAATTTAACAAAAGCAAGATTAATTTTTTAAGCAATTTCCTTCAGGAAACCTGGACACTCTACTGGATTTGGAGAGCTTGGTCCTTTGACTTTTTTCTTGTTTATGGCTCTGTCTGCCAATTTCCATTAAATGGGGCTGGTCAGAGCTATTGCTTTTAGGCAATCTTGCAGGATCCAAAAATACTTTCTTGGGTGTTTGGTTCTGAAAGGTTTGGCTGGAACACTTCTTGTCACTTTTAATGTTGCACAAAGCAACATCAGTAATTACTGAATATTAAGATTCTGTCAAGGTCATGGATCAGCCAGCTGCATGAAGAATAAAGAAAGTACTATGAGAACCTTCATACATGTCACTGGAGATTCAGAAGACTACAAATAAGCAAGTTAATCTAAAACTACACTTCCTGTAGTTTCTGCGAAGTCAAAAACTTTGTAGAGGGTTCTCCACCTCATCTGTTGTACAGCAGTAGCCTTTTACTGTGTTACACAGGAAAAAAAATATTTATTGTAAACTCTGTCTACCGCTGTGGACCAACTTCTGAGTTTCTTTGATTTATACTGTGTCATAGAGTCATCAAATGGCATCAGTTGGAAGGAACCTCTGGAGGTCTCTGGTCCAACCCCCTGCTCCAATCAGGCCAAGCTAGAGCAGGTTGTTGAGTCAAGGTTTGAATATGTCTGAGAAAGGAGGCTCTGCAACCTCTGTGGTTGCCTGTACCAATCCTAATTGTTAACAAGTTTTTCCAAATATCTAATGGGGGAATACCCCATGCTGCAACTTCCATTGTTATGTCTCATCCTTTCTCTGTGTGATTCCAAGATGCCTTTAGCTCCATCTGCCTTAAACCAGACTTAAGCAGTTGAAGACAGCGGTAATGTCTTCCTTGAGACTTCTCTCAACATCTGAACAAACCCACTTCTCTCAGACGCTCCTATTCTCAATTACAGGATTACAAAACTGACAAAAAAACCCCATGTAACTGTGGTTTCATTTTCAGTGATCTCAGTTTCATTCGAACAAGCACAGTTCACCTTAACATCAACTTTGTGTGAGCCTGTTCAGAGTGGTGACTTTAGGACATGCTTCTTTCGGTTGTGCAGTATTATATTTGACTTATGATACCATTTTTGTCTTGAAACACATTTCGTTTGGACAAGTGGACAAATGCCAGGTGGTTTTACTCTGCAGATTGCAGGCAGCTGACGGCTGGCTAAGAGTTATGCTTGTACCTCCTTCTCAATTTTTTAATTAGATATTTCAGAAAGAAATGTGGACACCTGATAGCCACCCTTACCTCCTGCACTGGGAACTTATGTCTTATCAAGAGAGTGGTGAGTGCAAAGGCAAGCATTGTCAGGAGAGGACTCAGTGGTTTTCTTTCTCCTCTGCCTGCCACCCTTTAAACATCAGCAGCAACCTTTTCTTCTGCTTTCTAAGTCCCTGTTATTGTGCCTTCTCCCTCTGCTATTATAAATCTCTTCATGTAGAAAGGAAAATAAAATCACTGAAAAATGAACTATGTCCGTTTTACTATTCCCTTTAAAACAGTAATAATGGTGTTGGGAGACAGAAAGTGTTGTGCACTTACTCTCTTCACGTCTGCTCGCGAGGAGGTGGTGAGGGTAAGGTAAGATGTGGGCTGTGCTTATTTCTGTCAAACCATTGCTACAGCCCTGCAGACACCAGGGCCCGCAGCTTCCTTTCAGCTAGTGGTCTTCTCCAAACTGCCCAGGCTCTACTTGCTGCTCATGCAAGGAGAAAATCCTCCTCTCCTGTGCAGGGGGTGATTCTGCAGCAGCTCCTCAGAAACAGCCTGTGCCCTGCTACCAAATGGTGCCTGTGTGTCTGGAGATGTCTCTGCTCTGTCAGAGTGACAAGCAGCTGTGACCAGTGGTGTACAAATGAACATGCTCGTGTGGGACCACTGTGCTAACTGGGGAGTTAATGGCATGTTGTAGGAGTGCTCTGTCCGCAAAAGGGAAGCCACATGGTAGGATAACCCCTTCTTGTTCCGAGGTCAGTAGGCTTAGCAGAGATGAAGTATGAGAAACATCTCGACTTTTCAGCAGTTTTCAGTGAAACACACAGCAGCTGTGGTGCCTCAGAGGTGGGTATGGTGACAGCAGCCCTCAGGCATATCAGGAGCCTTGTATCTAAGCGAGGAGTGAACACGCCAAGGGTCATTCGCTGAGCAGACCCGTTCCAGCGCAGGCCGGTCCGCACTGGGGAAGGCGATCGCGGCAGAAAGGGCTGGCAGCGGCCGGGCTGGGGGCTTTTCGGAGCGGGAAAGCGGCTCGCGCGTGGGCGGCTGCTGAGGCGGCCTGGGAGGGGCAGCACCGCCGGCGGCAGCTCTGAGCGAGGCGTTAACGACCCAGTAGCCGCTCGCCGAGACCACCCACCCCCGTCATAGAAGACGACCTTCGGGAGCGCTGGGAGACCAAGCGGCGAGGAGCTTCCTCCAGGAGCCCCTTCTCGGGGCAGCGCTGGCTCAGGAGCGCAGGCCCCGCGCATGGAGCCGGAGCGGGCACAGAGGCCGGGCTGTGGACTCTGGGCCTGGGGCGTCGGTTCGGGAAGGAGGAGGCGCAGGCCGGGCGCTGGGAACGCCGCCAGTAGCAGAGGTGAGTTCAGCTGGGGGCAGCTGGTCCCCTGTCCTGACTCGAGAGGCGAACTTGAGGTCGTCGCCCTCCCAGAAGGTGACCTGGCCATGGTTGCCCCTCGGCTGAAAGCTGCTTCCAGAGGGAATGGTGGGGACCCAGCCGGAGCTGCCACACAGACCTGCGGCTGTGCAGGTCACGGCTGCAGGGAGCGCCTGAGCCTGTCCCTCGGATCTGCGGGCAGCAGAGACAACTCTCATGTGGGGTGACTGGGTGACGGATCTGCTTGGCCTAGAGATAGAGCAGAGAGGAACTGGAAAGGTTAAGGAGTGTCAGGGAGTGTGAGAAGAAGATGCATCGGTGGAGCCACAGCCTGAGGCAAAGGAAGCAGCTGGAGGATCCACGAGATGCAAAGGATCTCCTTCCCTCTTGCCACCGGGCAGAAGGAGGGGACCTAAGAGATGGGGGGCAGTGGAAACGAGTCCCTGCCCAGGGAGGCGGCAAATCCCCTCCCGGCCTCCCTCACCTTTCCAGTTCCCTTACACATCGGGTTTGGGGCACTGGAACTTGAGGGCCAGGCAAATGAGGATGTAGATGAAGGTCCATGGAGGGATTTGCCTGCCCCATGCCACGGGACTGCTTCTGTTAAGAAAGAAAGGAGGGTAATTGTTGTAGGTGATCCCTTTCTGAGGGGAACAGAGGCCCCTTGTGCCAACTGGATCCATCCCACAGGTCAGTTCTGCTTCCCTGGCGCCCAGATTAGAGACATCATGAAGAAACTCCCTGGTCTGGTACAGCCCCCGATCTTTACCCACTACTGGTTATGCAGGTTGGCAGTGATGAGGTTGTGGATAGAAGTCCAAAAGTGACTAAAAAGGACTTTAGGGCACTGGGGTGATTGTCTGAAGGATCAGGAGCACAGGTTGTGTTCGCCTCAATCCCTTCAGGTTCAGGAAGAATGCTGAAAAGATCAGGAAAACACGTGATTAGCACATGGCTCAGAGGCTGGTGCTGCCAGTGAAATTCTGAGGTTTTTTTTGACCCCAGGCCAAGACCCCAGGCCTGCTGGCAACAGATGGGGAACACCTGTCCCAAAGTGGGAAAGGATTCTGGGGCAAGAGCTAGCGGGGCTTATTGAAAGGTCTCTAAACTAGACTCAAAGGGGGATGGGAATAAAATTGGACTTGCCAGAGAGGAGCCTGGGAACAACAGGTCAGTATCTGTGGGGTAGTGAGGTTTTGCAGTGATCTGTTTCATTGGAGGTGGGGGATGATGATCCATACAGCAGCAAAGACACAAGAGTTGATAGGCCAGTAACTCTTAGCATTGGAGAACAATCTGGGGGGAATTGGGGCTATTCCCTCCAAGAAGGTGGCAGGACCATCAGCCCAGCTGAAGTGCATCTATAGCAATGCACGCAGCATGGGCAACAAGCAGGAGGAACTGGAGGCCATCATGCAGCAAGAACACTATGATATAGCTGCAATCATGGAAGCGTGGTGGGATGACTTGTGATTGGAGTGCTGCAATTTATGCCTACCAGCTTTTCAGAAGGGACAGGTGCAGCAGAGGGGTTGCCCTCTATGTCATGGAGGGATATGAATGCCTACAACTTAAAGGTGGAGATGGCAGGGTTGAGTAAGTTTATGGGTAAGAATGAAGGGGAAGGCCAACAAAGCAGATACTATGGTGGGAGCTTGTTACAGACTGCCCAATCAGGATTATGAGACTAATGAAATACTCTGTAAGAGGTTGAGAGAAGTTTCTTCACAATTTTTGCCTGGTCTCATGGGGGACTTCAATTTCCCACATGTGTGCTGGGAATATAATACAGCAGAGAGGGAGCAGGCCCAGGGTTTGTGGAATATAGTTTCCTGATGCTGGATGGTGAATGAGGCAACTAGAGACAGTGCCCTACTGGACCTACTGCTTGTTAACAGAGAGGAACTTGTAACATTTGGAGGCTGTCTTGGGCTGAGTGATCATGAAAGTTTTTGATTCTCAGAGAAGTGAGGAAGGCGGTCAGCAGAACTGCCACTTTGGACTTCCGTGGGAGACTTTGGCCTGTTCAGGAGACTGATTGTCAGTGTCCCTTGGGAGGCCATCCTGAAGGATATGGCTGCAAAGCTGCTCAGCAGAAAAGGTCCTGGGGATGTTGATCAACAGCCAGCTGAACATGAGCCAGCAGTGTGCCCAGGTGGCAAAGAAGGCCAAAGTCATCCTGGCCTTCATCAGGAATAGTGTGGCCAGCAGGAGTAGAGAAGTGACTGTTCCACTGGACTCAGCACTGGTGAGGCTGCACCTTGAGTACTGTGTTCAGTTTTGGATGCTGCAGTATAAGAAAGATATTGAGGTGCTGGGAGCGGGTCCAGAGAAGGGCAACAAAGCTGGTGAAGGGTCTTGAGAATAAGTCCTATGAAGAGTGACTGAAAGGGCTGGGGTTGCTTAGTCTGAAGAAAAGGAGACTGAGGGGACATGTTATTGCTCTCTACAACTACCCAAAAGGAGGTTATAGAGAGATGGGTGTTGGTCTCTTCTCCCAAGTCACAACTGATAGGACAAGAGGAAATGGCATCAAGTTATGCCAGGGGAGGTTTAGGTTGGACTTTAGGAAAAACTTCTGTACTGGAATACTGAAACAGGCTGCCCAGGGAAGTGTTTGAATTGCCATCCATGAATGTATTTAAAAGCTGTCTAGATGTGCTGCTTAAGGATATGGTGTAGTAGTGGCCCTGGTAGAGTTAGATAATGGTTGGACTTGATCTTAAAGGTCTTCTCCAGCCATAGCGATTCTGTGATTCTGTACAGGACAGTCTCAACTTTGTTTTCCTATTGAATGTGACAGCAAAACACTCCCTTTGAGTGGCTGGCATTGGCTGGTTAAGCTGATTTCTTCAGCACCTGGCAAAATGAGTGTCCAGATGTGACAACAAACTACGTGCAGATTACTCGTCCTTTTGGTGGTTTGGCTGTTTCTCAGTATCTCTCTGACAAGCTGTAAATTTGCCGTTTCTTTCCCACATCTGCCCAGATAGCGTTGCAGAGATTCATTATGGCCCTGCCATAGCAAAACTTGATCCTGGTGCGGCCCTGCTTAGGGGCTGGGGGCTGTTCTGTACTGAGGGAATGTGAGCCCAGGTCTGCCAAAGCACGTGATGCCAAAGCACCCTACTTACGGTGATCCCCCTGCAACATCTAAACTAGGCTGATACACAGGTCAGTGTATCACAGGAAAACACGTGAGAGACATTTTACAACATGGCTTAGGTTTTCTTTCTTTTGTTCTGTAACCATTTCACTTTACTAAGGTGGAGGTTGTGAAGTGAAGGGATTATGTGCAAAACATCTGATTGATCGAGGCTGGCAGTTCTCTTTTGGCTTTGCCCTCTTGCCTGTTCTAAATTGCAAGGTGGACTTTTTAACATGTGCAGGGGGACAGACTCAGAAGGGTGACTTCATATCTATGATACTCTGCAGTTCAAAACTCTCTGTGAACTTCCCAGTTCAAGAGGGACAGGGAAATACTAGAGAGAGTCCAACAGAGAGCTACAAAGATGATGAAGGGACTGGAA
>JANIJG010012539.1:62933-98791 GCA_024611175.1 Megaceryle torquata
AATACTAGAGAGAGTCCAACAGAGAGCTACAAAGATGATGAAGGGACTGGAACATCTCTCTTTTGAGGAAAGGCTGACAGCCCTGGGACTGTTTAGCCTGGAAAAGAGAAGACCGAGAGGGGTTTACAAATATCTGAAGGGTGGGTGCCAAGTAGAAGGGGCCAGTCTCTTCTCAGGTGTGCCCTGTGATAGGACAAGAGATAATGGTCACAAGGTGAAACACAGGACGTTCCCCCTCAACGTGAGGAAAAACTTCACTGTGAGAGTGACAACAGTCCTAGAACAGGCTGCCCAGAGAGGTTGTGGAGTCTCCTTCTCTAGAGACTTTCAGGACCTGCCTGGATCTGTTCCTGTGTGGCATGCCCTGGGCATTCCTGCGTTGGCAGGGGGCTTGGACTCTATCTCCAGAGGTCCCTTCCAACCCCTGCCATTCTACGATTCTATGAAATGCCATCTGCACAGTTTTGCTTCCAACGCTTTCCTAGTCTACCCTTAAAATCCTTTTATAAGGCAAGAAGGCTGAAGACAACATCACCACCACCATCACTTTACTTCCAGGTAGATGGCAAAAGCTTCTCTCTGTTTCAGGTTTTCCAGGTAGAAGACAGTGGAGGTATAATTAAGGCAATAAATCTGGTGTGTCTGACAGGGGTCACCTTGGAAAAACTGCAGAAAAGACTTGGAAACTTACAAAGAAATAAAAAATGTCACAAGAAAGGAAGGAACAACATTTTTTGTTTTGTAATGTGCATTTTACCTGATATTTCCTCATACCTAGGAAATTAGAGGAAGTTAAAAAAGTAAAGAGCAAGTTAAAAAGTAGTAGAAGTGGTGAAGCAGTAAAAACCTGACAGCGCTCAAAACAATGCATGGGAGCACAGTTCTAACAGTCCTGCAGAGGTGTGAAACAGACTTTGTTCTTATTAGAAATAAATGATGTCAAGTTTGTGGAAGCTGAAGCTGCTATCTATGCAGCATCTTTACATGGCCTCATAGAGCATGTCACTTGATAGCTGAGTGTGTTAGCTTAGAAGTGTTGAATGCCATCCGTGATAAAACTCGATTTTGTCTGCCTCACACAAACATTATCAATGGGAACGCCTGAAGTCAGAGCTAGTAGTGGTGAGAAGCTGAGCTCTGACTTCCCTTTGCATTTTTAAAGTCCTAACTCTGAGGTAGGGTTCTAACATTTTCCCAGAAGTTTTCCTCCCTCTACTGCTACAGAAAGTTCTGGTCCATAAACTGAGTTTCTGTCTATTCATATTTACAGCTCTTCAGTCACTGGGAAGCTGTGCAGGAACCAGAGCCGCTGGAGACGGCTGTTCGGACAACTGCCTTGTTTACCATGCATACTGCCCGAGAGGGTCACAGGGCAGTGCCTGGCCATGGCAGGACAGCTGTGCCTGTGCCTCTCTCTTGCTTAGCAGACACAGGCCAAAGCACAAGAGGTATTTCAGTCCCACTGAGCTCTTAATTAAGCACTTAAATACACTTCTGGGTCTAGTCCATGGAGTAAAGGAAGGTTCTATGGGATGGAGTGAAGGGAGGCAGGGAACGTCCAGCGATGGAGCTGGGATCTGGTCTCAAAGAAACATCTTCCATAGAGTGAGAAGCATGCTTCTGCTGGTGGCAAAGACTCCTTGAGGTCTAGGCTACTGTTTCCCAGGAAGGGAAAATCTTTCCACGCTTTGTTCCATATACAGAGCACCTTTCCATGATCACCTCAAATGCGGCAGTGAATAAAAAGAAAAACATCAGACTGACAGGAGGTGCTTGAGTCTGAGACCAAACTGCCCATAACAGATGGCATGTCCTTGACTGACTTGTTTGCTCTAAAGCTTGTGCATACTGTGATAAATGGTCTGCTCCAAGGACCTGCTGATATTAAGCAAGAATACATGTAATTATGTTACCTTTCTGAGTAGGGAGTTGAAATCCATAGGAGAGTCTGACATGCTCCTTCACAGTTTAAAAAAATAAATCAGAAAATCGAGACTTATCTAAGACAGGAGAGGGGGAAGAGATAGTACATTAGTGATCTTCTGAAGTTAGCTTTAAAATAACTTTATTTCTCATTTCTGGTCTCTTCAAAAGCCTAATGGAGTGCCTGTGCTTATCTCCCTGACATTGCCAGAATTAATTTCCAAATTATACCTGTAATGCTTTAATTAGTCAGAAGCTAAAACAAACTTATACAAATACTTTGTGATAATGCCATATGACAAAAGCTTTGAAACAAGATTAGTTATTCAATTTAAACTTATTTTAGGGTAGCAGCTGTATTTAACATGAAAAATTACAATGGATGGATGGTATTTACTGGAAAACACTATGACAGAGCTGTGACAAGGAAGACTTCATGGTCATTAGGAGAAGATACCATCTTTCGTAGTTTGAATTTGTTTCATGATATTGGAGATGAGGTAAATTTGTGTAAAATGCTATAAAAAAGTCACATATTCCCTGTAAGTTAACTTTATATGCTTGCACTGGATTCAAGTGTGCCCACACTGACAGTCAGATGTGGGTGAAAGCCTTCTCCTAAGCCCACATAAGCCTCGTGAACATACCATTTCACACAAATTAATCACCAGGCTCACTTTCAGAATAAATTTTAAGCGAGAGGAGAACATCATCCTCTGTGTGTTGTAGCTCCACACACTGCTTTGTTTGGTGTATTTATGGGGGCAGGGTTGCTTATAGGATGACGCTTATTCTTTCATTTTAACGGGGGTGCATTTTATACCTTTTACAGCATCCATTTTTTTCATGGATTCAGCCTGCTGTCAGGAAGAAATTTGTGCTGTAAAATGCATGAAAAAAAAAAGGCATAGAAGGCATTGAAAGCAGCTATTTTCTCCTACATTTGACCACTATTTAAATACAAATATGCCTAACAGGTGATCATTTATCATCCTTATTAATAAGGAAAATAAAAATAGAAAACAAAATACAAAAATGTATGAAAGATAATTCTCTCAAGACAGGACCAAGCTCCAACCAAACAAAGTTTTTGTGATTGCTAAATGGCACACAGCAATACACCCCATTCTGTTCCTTGAACAAGAACAGGGAGTCAGCAACCATATTTGAGCTGAACTCTGCTTGGCTGCCTGTATGCTCTTAGCCCACAACAAGCACAAGGTGAAATACATCAGCTAAAAATCTCTATCTCCAAACCTGCTCAGGTGGCCAGTCACTAAGCAGACTTGCTGATGTGTTTGAGCTCTGGCTAGTTGTTCCTGCTGTGAAGAGCTTTCCTGCTTTTCTTGTTTTGGCTAAAAAGGGGTAAGTTAAATGTTAAGGGAATCACAGCAAGGAGAAGAATTTGAAGTAAGCATCTGATTTAGGGCATGTGATTGTGAGCAGTCATTTAACTTGGGCGGCTGAGGAGCCCCTTCCAAAAGCACTGTAAAAGAGCTTTCACTCTAAGAAAAGCTTCCAGTTTGCTTCTGAAGTTATGTAAAAGCTGGTTTGGACCTAAGGTTCCCTTTAACTTTCAGGAGCTGAAAATGGTCTCCCAGGAGCTGGCCACAAGCAGCAAAGAGATGGAGCACATCCCAGCCAAGCCTTGTGATTTGTCTCCTCCTGGACACTGGAGGGTAAGTAGCATATTAACAAAAAGCATTCATTGTGGGTGGGAGATATCCTTCCATCCACACCAAGGGAAACCTATCTCAAGAGGGTGGTCATTGTTTTAACTTGCTCTGTGGGAGTGCAAAGTCTTTGTGTCCATCGCTTTGCAAAAGGAAACTTGTTCTTGTAGTTATTTTTCTATTCTTACCATTTTTCTGTAAGGATTATGTAGTTGGAGTTTTTATTCACAAATCTTTTTGGAAGGATGCTGCTTTAGAGAATTAGTCTCAGACTTGTGTTTACTTCAGAAACAACTGCCACAAGCTCTCCACCATGTTCAAATGCCTATTTATCTTTTGCTGCAGGCATATGAGCATCATTTGCACTGGTGAAATTTGACCACCACTGATACACCAAATAGAAATGAAAGAAAGATTGATTACTTGACTTAAGTTCCAAGTGTGAGCATTGAATCTAAACAGAAGCTTCATGGATGGTTTTTTGTCTCCTTTTACTAGACTGGTTGATATCTGATCTCAGCAAGACCTATTTTTTTCACTCACCTTGTTTAACTCCTCCAAGTTTGCCAAAAGTTTCCACATATCCATGTCTAAGAGAAATTCATTACTCTGGAGGTGTTTTAGAGTGTTCATAAATATCTTTAAAAACAAAGCAAATCCATGTTATTTGCTATTTCTGCCAATTCGATAGATTTATTTTTCTGGAAGGAACATTTTTGCACTGTAATTCTCATGGAATGATCATTTGATTTAGGGAGGGCAGAAGAGAACACTCTTGAGAAACTTTTTCTGACCTGTCTGAAGGTTAAATACTGGGCTTTGTGTGATTAGGAGGGTATGAGTGATGTCTCTGGGGTGTTTCTGCAGCTGCTACAGAGGCAGCTATCTCCCTGCTGTGCTCCCTGGCAGAAAAGGGGCAACTGAGCTCCCTGCAGATGCTTGTGAAGGAATTAATAAAATCAGTCTCATAGTTACAGATTTCTGTGACCTTTCTAAATGCTTTCCTTCCTACTCCATGCATCTAAGTTGTTTAGAGTTACTATGGGGGGGAAAAAACCCCAATTTGGACTAGCATAAGTAGAGGGCTCATGAAGATTTTTCATCTTGGGATTGTTTTATTAGCCTTTCTTGAGTGAAAATACAGTACAGGAAACTGCATGTGTATTTACTGGCTGGTTTAAGATTTTATATTATCTAAGATCTGATGGTCATCTTGGAACTGTGCTGAATCTGACCTAAATCTGAAAAAGGCTTAAAAAAAAATTAGATTACTGAGCCAAACTTTTTGTACATGTGTGAAAAGTGTTAATGAAAAAAACCAAAAACATCACCCAGGTGCCAAGACGGAAGAGGTAGTGAGAGTGTTTGCTTAGCCTTGTGTAATTCTTCAGTTGCCATAATCAGTTGACCTGAGAGCTTAAAGGGGATTTACAGATGTCTTAAAGCAACCTGTGGAGATTCCTTAAAATTAGTGGAATATTTCTATACTGGAATGTCCTTAAAGTAGCAGGTCTCTAAAACTGGCTACTGAGATTCAGTGGGCTCTTTATCTGGCAAGAGAGTTTGGGAAGCTGGGATGGCCTTGATAATTTATCATTTGTGGGTCGTGCAGGGCTGGCTAAGACTCGTCTGTGCATTCCTACAGGAGGCTCACCTAGAGAGTTTACATGTCTCCTGTTAACCTCCTCCTTCCTAGGACTCATCTCTTTATTTTTAATAACATTTTTAAACTTAGTTTTTAATTTCCTCAGATGTCTGAACAAAGTGTATATAAGGAAGGATGCATCATTCCTGCCTTGGATCAATAGCTGGTCTTGTCATCCCCTTTTCTCCCCTTCCTGTTCTGCCTCACCAAGGAGGAGTTCAGCCCACCCCTCTATTGAGTCCCTTTACTTTGCAGTACATCCTGTACTGCCTAGGCTAACTTCTCAGCAACATGGAAGATGTTTCACTAATCTTTTTCCTTTGACTAATAAGAAAACAAAAATTGTCTGTGCAGAATAAGAGGAAAAAATGATAGTAAGATATTTAGGGAAGCTTCCATTATTTTAGATGGATACAGTAACTTCTGATGTGTAATGAATGTAAATGTGCAGCTATTCTTGTAACAGTGTGTAATAATCTTGTCTATATTTTTAAACTCTTAAAAATCACCATGACAGAGGTGATTTGGAGTTTTAGGGAGAGTTGTTATTCAGTTTGCTTGTTTTCTTGCAATGTTAGAAGTACAAGTCTGCTGAACTGTGAGATTTTCCTGCACTGGTCAGGATAGTCTAACCACAGCTCTGTATGAAGTTAAACGAGTCCAACGTTACAGACTAGCAGTAGAGAAATAGCCAGTATAGTCAACTGGAGAGTGGTTTCAATTCAGTGTTAGTGATAGGAATAGTGGGATATCAGCTGAAATTACTGAAATGATCTGCAAGTCAGATGGTGTTTGCAAAGCACTAGAGCAGGGAACTTTGGGTACAGGATGAGCAGGCAAGGTGTGAGAAGTGCTTACGTCATTCCCCTGTAGACACCCAATGAGAGGTTACAGGTGGCTTTGTCTGCCATGCTGACAGCAGGGGCAAATAATGTTTCATTGTTTTTGAGAAATGAAATTTGAAGTTATCATCTTGAGAACCAACAAATGATACAGAAAGTAAGTGTGTTCACTTGTGAAAAGTTCCTGCACTGCTGCTGCTTTTTTTTTTTGCTTCTAACCAGCTGTTCTGCTCAGTCTGTTGCGCCTTTTTAAATTCGTGCCAAGATTTATTCTGTTGGTTGAAGAAGAAAGAAAACCACTGACTGTTCCATCAACTGTGTCAGACCTTATGAAAAGAATCTATAATCTATTTTCTTACGTGAAGAGCCTGACTTAGAGTATTAGTAATTCTTCTGAAATCTTAGATTCCTTTAAAAATATTTTGAAAACTGACATTTTGATCCAAAAGATTTATAATATAAACACACTGAATTTGAAAGTAACACAGTATGGTTGTCTATGCTTGTAGGATGCTGTATCAAAAAAAATAGTGGGCAGCTTGCAAATGCTAAGGAATTTAATCTGTTGTACCACTCCTGCTGCTGGAAAGCAGGGATGGATGATAGCTGCTTGTTTTCCAGATGGTAAAATAAAGGTATCAAGGGACTTGGTCTTCATAGGTACTCAGATGGTGTTTTGTTTAGTCCTCAGGTGGCCACTATCACCTTAGTGACCTGCTCTGAAGTCAGATGTTCACATAGAAATTAGGCACTGACAGGAGTCTTTAACAACCAAGTTTATAGGGGACTGCTTATAGCATGCTGTTGTGAGAAGCACAAAGTTTGCTTTGGGGGATGGGGTGTGTGTTATATATGTGGGGTTATCTGAATAAGACCCTGGTAGCCCAAGCTTGGTGTTTCTATTGCTAGGGAGCCCTGGAAGCTGGGAGCCTTATCTGGCAGACAGATTGTGGTGGGATTTGTGCAGCTGAACCTTGGTGTCGGTGCTGACCTCTGCGTGGCTGCCTCTGAATGCACTTTTAAGGCAGCAGTGGGAATGACTGTGCCTGTCACATCATCTCTGTGATGCTGCAACTTCTTTCCCCAAATCTGCAGGCACTGCTGAGAGGGTTGTCTTGATGCTTTTTTCTGAAGGTGGTATCTCTCTGATCTAGGGTGGTTTGGAATACTGGCAAAATCCAGGTGGTTGTGAGGGCCCTTGCTAACCTTCTGTGACACTCAGTTCCCCCCTTGTTCCTCCATTTCAAACAACAAAAATATACCTTATGCTTACACCTTATTTTTTCAGAAAGGTCTCATATCCACATTAATGCAGTGAAGAATGGTAATTTGACAAGAACATTTTTATTTTTATCTCAGATTTTAAGTATCCTTGGTACAGTATACTGAGTGTTTTAATACTTTAAAGCGGAAAAATTTGTATGTGCTGTGTTCTATGATCTTAATGGTTGGAAGAGTTTTGCAGACCAGATGCTTGCTTCTGTTTGTCTTTACCCTGCTGAATGACAGAAAACTACCCCTGATGCATTCTTAATGGTCTTTAAGGCATTGTATTTTACCCAGCTTGGTAAACTTGCTCTGTTCTGTAAGGAGCTTACCCTTAACTGAGTGGTTTCCTTATATTTGCAGGCTCTCCTCCACGGAGATGAGGCAGTGATGCCAGGTTTATTTGCAGCTATGGGTGGGGTGTATAGGTAGCTTAGGAGTGGGTGTGTAAGGTCATATTTATGTAACACAGAAGTCTTGGGCAGGGCAAATCATGGGTATGGCAACAGACAGTGAGCTACCCTCAGAAGGCAGAACAAATAAAATATTTTTGTTACTTCAGCATTGTCAGCAGTAATGGACAACAAACTCACGCTTGAAATCATCCTCCTGCCATAGTTATACAAGGCTTGCATGTTTGTTTGGTTATTTATTTTATTTTTTTTTATTTGAGCTATGTATTGAAAAACTCTGTCCAGCTGCAGAGTAGTGTCTATAAAATGAGCCTTTAAAAAGCTTGAAGAGCAGGAGGAGTTTGTCTGTGTGAGGGATCATGAAATAAAAGCAAATGCTTTTGGTTTGGCTTTGTTTTTCAGGCTGACACATGGAAAGTTTAACCCGTATTTATGAAATCTAAATTAGTGCTGTGTATATAGATAGGCTTATAAGGTGTTTGCATAAGTTTTATCTGCTCCTTGGAACAGTATACTCGTACTTCATGGATTTCTATTGTCTGAATTGAAGCCAATTTTGAAATATGTATTTGATTATAATAATGAAATCCAGAGTTTAAGTTCAATCCTTAATTTTGGAAGATAGCTTGAAACAGAGCAGAAAAAACAATAATGCCCTTATATATACACACACTTAGTCAACACACAGGGAAATGAATCTTCATAAACTAAATTTTATGTCATTTAATAGTCTCAGAAATCACTTTTGGCTAACTAGCAAACACATTTTTGTTGCAAATTTAAAATATTTTGCTGAATTTAAAAATTCTTAGTTTTAGGCCATGCTCCAAATGCTCTAGAAATACTATCAAATGATCTGAGTACTTGCATTCGTTTCACTTATGCAAACTGTTATCTTCTAAAACTTAACTATTAAATAAAATGTAAAAAAATTTGAAAGGGCTGTTCAGAATTGCATGTTTAGGTGTGCAAAGTTTTCAAGACACTTGCAATTCTGTATTTTGTTGTTGTTTTGTTTTTGGGTTTTTTTTTTGAATGATGAACAACACTTGGAAAGGAAATTTGGTTACATTAGTGAGAATTTTCATAACTGGAAAAGACAAGGAAATTGATTATACAGGGAAATTGACTGAAATATGTTGGTGTGTATAGTTTTACTGGCAAGTGTGAGGGTACAGGAAAGGCCTACGAAAGCATCTAAAAAGCCTCTTTGATAGGTGAAGCCTAGATCCCTTTCATGTGAGTGGCAGTTATTTCAGAGCCCTAGGGCACTAAGATCTAGATTGGCATGCAGAAAATACACAGTACACTGCAGTCAAAGTATTGATGCGACTGACTTACCTTATGCTCTCTTAACCCAGGGAGCTGTACTGGACCTGTTGCCACCCCTGAATACCTTGAATAGGAGCTCTTGTGTTACCCACCCTGCTCTGCCCTCTGGTGCCAAGGGCACTTCTTCCCCTACCACCCATGTGGATCATCAGGTGCGGTGACACAGGTGGCTGCACTGAAGTCACCACCCTACCTTCACTGCAGATAAATATCCATGCCATCTCAGGGTGGGCTGAGACCTCTTGAGTCCAGCTCACCTTCTGGCTGCCTTTTTCCAAGAGCAGTAAATAAAGTCTTTTGCTCAGGTTAGTTGTGGGATGAGGAAAGGTCAGGGCAAGTTAAAAACATGGTGAAATACTCGCAACTCCTCTTTTGGCAAATGGCCACCGTGGCTTTTTGGACTCTAATGGATAAAACAAATGTGTTATCAGTAAAGAAACATCTAAAAATAACTCTTATTTAGATGGTGTATTTTTTTTTTTTAGATGAATATACTGATATACTATACTTGGCTCAGATTTAATACTTATGTTTAGGCAGTTTGTGCACCAGACTTAAAACCCATTGAGCCTGTTGGGTTCCTCCCAGCAAGAATTATGTCTGTGATGAGTTCTTGGGTAATGTTAAACACTCCCATTTGCTGCAGATGATCACGATGTGATTGCCAATTCTTTACATGGGAAAGCATATCATACCTCCAAGTAATTCTTGAAGATATTGATTGTTTTGAAGCAAGAATTAAGCTATATCTGCTTGTCAGTTATATTGGAGTTGGTATGCAGGTATTTAAAGCTCTTGTGAATAATCCTACAAACCTCAAGCCTCAGATCTGTTATGGGGCAGGCACAGTGGTACAGGCTGTAATTCAGGGTGCTTAGTGATGCACAGGGAAAGCTGGGGATCTACATGTAGGAATGCACTGATGAGAGGTGAGGAATGCCTGCGTGTGTTCAAGCATTCTGAAAGAGTTTCCCATGTGTGGCACTGACCTTTAGGCCAGTGTGTGACTGGGCATCACAGTCAAAACTTTTTCCTTTGGATTTTGAAGGCCTTGGTCATTCTTTCTGTGGATGGCTGTCCAGTTTACTTTCATGAATCTGCTGGCTGTGATGACTTTATTTTTAGAAAATATTTTGATCTCTGGTGAGCAGCATCTTCTGGCAATTGCATTACACACTGTACTATGTTCTAGAATAGATACTTGTGGAAATTGCTTGCAGGTTCAATATATTTCAGTGTTTGAAGTTATTGTAAACAATCTCTAGCCATGACTTGAGTCTGTTACCCTCCTGATCAGAACACTACTGTAAAGTGTGGAATGAGCCATTCTCCTCCCTCCACCTGAAGCTGTTCAGGTAGGAATTTGTAACTTAACTGCTTACTGATGGAGGTCCTACCCTGTGAAGGAGGGAGATCATCTGTGTTGTGCCCTCCTCATTTGCCTCTTACATTTTACATTCAGCAATATAATGCAGGCAAAAAAAAAACTTTAGGGAAATTTTAAAATTAGCGATGCCATCATTATGGAGGGGGATAACAGGACCCCCATGAAGGTTATGGTGCCTCGTGTGTCCGTCATTGCACCAGTCCTCCCTCGCTATCCCACACACGCACACATTTAATAGTGCCTTCTGTTGGGCTCAGCTTGAGCAAACCCCACCCTGTGTCTGACCTGCACTTAGCAGGAGGGCTGTGTGGGATAGGTAGTCTGTGTCACTGCCTGACACCAGGGGGTCTCCAGGGAACACCTGGAATCCCAGCAGACTCACTGCCAGAGTTACACCTGTGCTCAGCTGATCTGTGGGACACAACAACAACAGCAGCACACATCATCTCTCTTGGCTCGTGGCTGCAGAAGAAACTTCTGAAGTGCTCCTTGCTGATACAGGAGGAAATGAGCTAAAAAATCAAATCCCTTCAGCTATGACATAATGTGTTAAAGGAACAAAGGAACTGATCGACATTAAATATGGTAATATTTATGGAGTCCAAAGGAGCAGATAAATACCTTGGGTCTAACTGATTACTTTTCACCCATCATTACTTTTAGCCTTCACATAACACAGGTGATTTCAAGAAAAGATCTGCATACTAGTGGAACTGTTAAAATGTGTTTTTAAAAGAATATGTAACTTTTTGGCTAGTTCATGCTATTTTCTTTCCAAATCTTTTCAGCATTTCTTTTGTCTGCTAATTCAAAGATTTTGTATTTTGAATATAATATAACTTAGTGGCCCTGCTGATTGGAAAGAAATGGCTCTTTCCAGCTATTGTTGTTACTAATGGAGGGCATTGTCCAGGATGTAGATCCATCAACTGAAGGACACAGGCGTTCTGTATCCAACAGTGTGTTTGTGCTGGAGGCTGCTTGCATTCAAATACAGAAACTTATTGGTGCACATCAAAAACCTTTTTTGGATTTCACTAATAACTCACACCGATATCTTATTAATTGTGTTAGTCTACTGTGGCAAAGTGAATAGTGTCTACAGCTGCTGTTGTGCTGTCTTCCATTGACTGATGCATGAAGACTGCATTAGCATTCAGAGAGTCAGTAATTAAGTAGCTGAAGGAAGAGGCATGAAATGTGTTTACATATATTAAAGTTCTCTTTTTCAGTCACCATTCATTCTATATGGTATTTATGGTTAAGTATAATTCTTGCCTTTTTTTTTTTTGCCTAGATAGATACCTTACTGTGAATATCTAGCTATTTGCCAACACCTGATGTGAAACCTGACAGGTGTATTTTTCCTCTTAAGTGCATGAATAGTCACTTGACAACTTAGCAACTGGCAGATGAGCTCTGAGGTAGAGAACTGGGATTTGATATGTTTAGCAGGACATGAAAATTGCGCTTTTTGTTACGATCTGACAGTGACATTGCTTGCAGTCACTTTACCTAAACAGTTGAATTGTGTAGATGAAAGACTGTTTCTAACAACACAGGGCTGTAAGCTATCAGGAGGGCCATGTCTGAGCCTTTAACACTTGAAACATGGACATAATAGGGCTTGAAAAACTACATGTTGAGGAGTTTACAGTGTGCAATGTACAAAGTGTCCAAAAGCTTTTCCCTTTCTGGTAGCCCTATTGAATGGAGAATGCAGGATCTGTTTATTTAACTTTAGGGATTTATAACAAAACTCTTGAGGTTTCTCATGAAATTTAATCTAACACGTGGCTTGAGAGCTTTTATGGATGGAGTCTGTTTCCTGGTTCTCTGCAAGCCCATACTGGTGCAAGGGAGACACTTTCTGATGAGGTGTGCTGAGTGCTACCCAGTGCAAATTTGGAGTGTTGATAAATTATATTAAGATGCTTCTGAAACCTCTAGTGATTCCATGATGCAATCCTTTGGGCAGCTGGGTTGTTATACAAGCCAGATGCTGCAATATAATACAAGGCTAATTCTTTAAGTTGCCACTACTATACTAGGAAATTCAGGAGGTATTTTTTGGGCTCAATTTACAGTAAATTTTTTGCCAGTGTATTATTGATTTTTAACATGCTTAGCCTACTTCAATTCCAGAATATATTTTGAAGTTGGAGGCTAGTGACTTATGAAGATTTGTAATGGTGAAACATGGTTTCATTGGAAACTAATTTAAATGGTGTTATTTCCCTAGATCAAAAAGGCCTTGAACTTCAGACACACATAGGTCTAGACAGGCTCTTCACACATATATATATATGGAAGCCTGTGATGTGTGGGAGCATGCCAAGGTCACTTGGATTTGTATCTACGGTATACCTTTGCAGTCTGACATGTCTGGGCTGATTAATGAGTTACATGTCTAAATTATGTGCTCAGGCTTCACAGGTGAAGGTGCAGGTATCTGTGGTCACCTGATCTCATGCCTGTAGATGTATTAGGTACATTAGATGCATCTGTTGTTTTGTACTGGAGAAATTATCTACTGAAGTGCAGTGTAATGCAATTTACTAGTTTTTGAGTTTGCGTATAGTATTTTAGCATCTTTTCATGTCTGCAGACCCTGTAGCTTTGCCTTTTTCTTTATTTTTTTTCTTGTTTTCCTTTCTAGAGGTAGAGGACAGAAGCATTTGAGTGAAAGAAATGCTTGTACTGTAGGGATGAACTCAAAAACCTGAGGATATATCATCTACAGTAATTCCTCCTTTAAATCTACTTGTTTTATGAAACAAGATAGTATCACAGGTTTGCTTTACAAACTTGTGGAAAATGATTAAATTATTAAAAACACTGAAGCAGCTCATGGTCTGGAAAAATAAATATCCTGTGTATATAGGTTATTTTTCTTGGGCAAAGAGAGTTTCAGCCGATTGCTTTTTGGAGGTCTATATCTTTATATGTCCTAATCTTGGCCTAACTGTTATTCCCAGGGAACAGACAGGCTGTTACATAAAGCCACTCAGGGAGGGTATTTGGACTTTCTGATTGAGTTACCATGACACTTCACAGGCACACTGAGATGTTAAAAGAGGAAGAGGAACACTTTAATAATGATGAGTCCACCTCCCTCAGTTAACTGAAAATGATCTGCCGTGGTAGTTACTGAGAAGACTTTTCATTAGCTGTTTGTCTTTAGGAAATGGTGTAATACAGTTTTCCAGCCAGTCCCTCATATGCTGAATGGTACAAGGAGAAAATGAACTCAGAGTAAACTAAAGGTTTTATCAGTTTCCTTCCATGTCAATGTTGGCATTAACATTTTGTGTTGTCTGTACCACACACACCTTTTTCTGTGCCGCTCCTGTCATCCTTTTTGTCTGTTTATTTTGGTCTATTATTTTAAATCAGCATCAGTTCAGCATGTTGCCATGATGACAGAGATGTACTGGCATTGCTGACTGAGGGCCGTGTAGGGGAAGGCTGTTTAAACTGAGCATTGATGCTGTAAGAAGCCTTTTGAAAGTACAGCCTGGGAGTGGGGAGAAGATACATTCATCAAAACTGAAGGATGGAGGCGTGTTTTTATCCTGGACAGTATATAAGTCACTCTTGGAGGAGGGTTGCCAACTGTTCCAATGTGCTTCTAGATGAAGAGAATAGTCTGACATTTCATCAGTTTTCTCTGGCTGTGGTAAGAAGGGATTAGCTATTAAGGAGTTAGACTACTGATTTGAGTTAAGGAGGAGCAGAATACAGCCCTTGCCCAGACCTTGGACCAAATACAACCTGACCAAAAAAGTTTAAAGCAGAAAAGGGTGGGTTTTGTTTTGTATTTCTGCCTATTCTAATATTGGTCAAGACAAAAAATACAAATCATAATACCATCATCCAAACCTCCTTTGACACTCTTTCCTGCTGGTGGCTATGGAACAAAGCTTACATTGTTCCTTATGAGATTTCTTGGTTTTAAAGTGTGTCGAGATACAAGTCCAGAGCCAATATGCTAGCTGGCATATAGTGGCTTTCCTCTGAAGCTGCCAGGCAAGCGGTACCAGGAGAAGGTGTGTACATTAAACATTCAGTGCTATCCTTTTTAGCATTTGCATTCAGTATTCCTCAAATTTTCCTCTGAATTTTGCTACAGATCACACAAATTTTTGCATTGTCATTGAGATATGCTTCTGTATTACAGTTTTGAGTTGGACCAGAGCAGGCTTTTCCCATAATAGGTACGGATCACCTGTTTTCACACCGAGATGCAAAGGTCTCTCCCTCTCCTCCTCTCTCCATCTCCACTGTAAGTTCAAAATGCTAAAGAGCGGATTGGAAATTGGAATAATTCAGAAAACCTAGGAGGCCTTTTTTTCCAGTGAGCATGTGATTTCAGGTACACCCCCCCCCCCCAGTCTATTAAGCCTTGTCTAGGGAATTGCATTGTGTAACAACTCGTAGACTGTAGCAGCCTGTCCCAACCTACCCAGATCCAAACAGCCAGACCTTTTGGCAGTTTGTTCTTAGTGCAGAGCTCTCCAGTGGTCCAGTTCAGATACAGTGTGAAATATAGCTGAATGTGTTGGTGAGAGGGCCACCTTTGAAAGAAAATCTCATTAGAAAGTTTAGTTTAACAAGCTGGTGACAGCTTTCACAAAGCAAATCTACAGATTAGAGTTGAGTTACACGTACGTGCCTCTCTGCTCCATTCTGTCTTAGTGTGAAGCGCGTTCATTAGAAATGTAGAGAAGTGAAGTTTTGCATAAGATAAACCAAATATGCATACCTTTGTATGGGCAATCCACTCTTCTGAAAGAAAGAGATATATTCTTGTTACTTGGTCAGAAAGCAAACAAGCAATCTGATTTTGTGAAAAAAGTACTCATTTGTTAAGAGAAATGTACTACATAGACTTGACATTGGTTAATTATTTTCACTGTTGTGGAGAAAGGAGAACACTTCATTTGATATCCAGATGTTTTCCACGTTTGCAGGGGGAAGGAAAATAGCTTTTGGTCTGTGGCACAAAACTAACTGGTTAGTAAAGAGTCATACACTTATTTGATGTCATCCACATTCAGTGAAATGTGTGTGTAGGTGCTTTGTGTAAGGATGGAGTCAAGCATGTGTCCGAATTTAACTGCTTGTGCAAGTAATGTAAGGTCTTGGAGAACAGATTTAGTGTCAAACCTGGCTTATGAACTGACTCTTTTTCTACTTGTGGTGATGTTACGGGGGATAGCTGATTGATACTTTGCTGCAGGGAAAATTGAAGGCTAGCACCTCCCCTTCTTAATTTTCTTTACTGATGCAGATTTCTTTGGCCAGATCTGGAGAAGAATCAGAGCTTGGTGGTTTCATTCTTTATTTGCAGCATGAAGACTTGTAATTGTGTGTGTACCTGGGAAAAATGAAAAGATTCTCAGAAACTTGCTGTATGAATTTTTATATGGGAAAATATGCAAATGAAAAAATAAATCTAAAAGTAATGTATATATGTGCACTAGTGAAGAAATGATCGTCTGCTCTTTGAATCCTGCTTAAGTGTGGCTTTCAGCAGTTTCAGGTTCCAGTTTCAGCAAGTTGTTTAAACAGCTGATAACTGTGAGTGTGACCTGGTACTGCAGCCACCTAATTTCCAGTTGCCACTCCCCCATCACTAAGCAAGACTGTGACACTACTGTACACGGAATAAAAATGAAGTCAGTAGCTCACAGTTGCAAAATCGTTTGTGTACAAATACTAATTACTTGCTGAACGCTTAAGCAAATATAATTTATCATTTATGTAAGGTAAGTCTAATCACTCTTGCTTTTCTTTTTAGCAGGAAAAGTATTTTGTAGTGAATGTTATGTATATATTGTAATCAAATAATGAAGACTACAGTTTATCAAAGTAACTTATCTGTTGATTGATCAGTAAATAACCTTATGCTCTTGGATTTTTGAGGCTCTATATTAAGATATTTTGATGACTAGTCTTTCTAAAACTGGACTAACATTTCAAGTTATATCATACTTATTAATTCAGCCTCTTCAACTTCTTAATTCAGCTTCTTTGTTTGCTAAGAGGCATCTTAACTCTGTTCATGATTGCTGGCTTCTTTTGGGCACTTTTATTAGAATGAATTTATTCAAACTTACATTGACTTTTTTCTCGAGCTATAGAATATCACACATTGCATATGAATTTTTTCTAATTATATAGTCTCATCAGACTGATTTATAAAGTGGTTAGAAACAAATTATTTCATCAAGTTTGCTAATTCAAAGTATTGCTTTTTTAAACTTTTCAGTTTACCAAGCTTTTTTTTTTTTAGCAAGTTGAAATGAGTTTCTTTAGAAGTACTTACAAATTACTTTTATAAGTAGAATTTCTCATCAGCAAAATATTTTGAAGAGAATAGATTGTTTAAAGAAGGGCAGAAATGTGCCATATACATGAAGAACAAAAATATTGTATAGGATTAAACTTACCAGTGTAGCCAGGTGAAGATTTGACAACTTCCAGTGTGTCACATCCTTTTCATACTCAATAAGTCAAATTTTCAACAAGTGCTTGATTAACTAATACTAGGCTTAGCAGTAGTGTTTTCTGTTTTAAAGTCTTCTCACTGAATGCTGATATAGGAAAGTATTTTTAATTCTTGCAGATTTGTTTCTAGGGGATTTGTTTATCAGGTCAGACAGGAGTGGCTTCAGAATCAATGCCTGTTTACAAAAGGTAACATGATGCAGACATTTTATGAAATTTCTTTCATTTTATGAATTTTTTTTTACTTTTTATTTTGATAAAGCTTGGCAAGGGATTTTCAGTCAAGTGCATAATAAGTTGCAAGAGAAGATGAAATGCCTCCAACCCCTCCAACAATCCTTCCCCCCAGCTTGTTTTGATTCATTCAGCCAGATCTAACTGCGTGGTTCATCCTTCATGGAAGAATAGTAGTGATATATCCCTTGGTTACATTATTTACAATTAGATATTAATTGTAACAAGTGTGCTAACTACCCTAGTAACTCTGAACACAGACAGATTTTAGAATTGGAGTATTAGTGAATTATTGATGTTTGGATGAATTCTCAATTTTGTCGTGTTGCAGAACTGATTGGAAATCAGTTTAGACCAGATTTAGGCATTCTTTGGCTGGGTCAATCAGAAGTGAAGCTTGGGAAAATTTGGTTTATTTGGTAAATAACTTGTGAGGAAGCTTTAACCTCCACAAATGTTCAAATTGGTTTTGTAATTAACACACAGTTTCGCAGGGCTGAGTGAACACTTGCGAGACAGTGTTCTCTGTGTGACATTTTCACTTTCTGTGAAGATTTTTTCCTTTTTTTTCTCTTTTTTTTTTTCCCCTCAAAACTCATCCACAAACCAAAACAGGATACCCCCAAATTGGTATAAGTAAGAGGATATGATTTTGCTTAGCATTGGATGTGACTGTTGATTGAGGAAGGGTTATTCCAAGAGAATGAAATAAGAAAACAAACTCAAAGACTTTATTTACAAGACTGTGACAGTATGTATTTTAGTCTTCACCCAGTTTGGCCTCTAAGAAAAAGAGGTAAGTTAAAAAAATTCTCGCTCTATCTGATAGTCTGGGGCATGACAAGGCTCTGAGCAATCTGCTCTAGTTGAGGATGTCCCTGCTCTCAGCAGGGGGGTTGGACTGGATAACCTCTAGAGGTCCCTTCCAACCCAGACATTTGTATGTTAATAGCATAAGTGCATTTACTTAAGTATGACCTTTAGGAACAGAAGACTCTCTTAACTTCTTTCTGCTGCTCTCAAGTTGATATTAGGATCATAGGAAATGGAACAGACCTTGCTGCCTGGAGAAAGAGGCAAATGTCTGGACATTTTACACTGTTCAAAGCTGTCTTTTCCAACACCCCAGGAGACACCTAGGTCCCCTGCAGCTGGGCAGGATGGGGTGGTGAGCATCTTCAGGAAGATGTACAGCCTCAGTGGGAAGGGGGCAGATAGGTAGCAAGTGAAGCCATACCCATTGTGGAAGTGGGAATCACCTCTGTGGTGGGAACAGCTGAGAGCTATGTTCTCTGCTACTGGCACTCCTTACACTTTTGTGTAGTGTAGAAACAGGCTTTTCTGCTGCCTAATTGAAATCTTCTGGATGTGCTTTAAAGCTGCTATGTTTTTTACCTCCACAGCTCTTATATGAAAGTATCTAGGTGGCCCTTTGCTAGCACCAGTCCCCATATTAGTACAGGGTCTACCAGACCAGACTTTACTCCTGCTGTTCAGCTGATGTAAGCCTCATCCTAAATCTAATCCCAGTTTCTGGAAGGCTAAACATTCAAATGTTGCTGTTTGCCTGCTTGCAATTTGGAGGATGACAGAGAAGGCTGGGCTAGAAAGAAGTCTGTTGTACATTTCTCAGATACCAGTACCAATATCTGGGCCTTGATAACTGCCATGCAGGATCATTTTTGAAAGAGGCAGTTGGGAAAATAGGGGTGCTAGTCTGAGATCAGGGCTGGTGTGAACTACTCTAACATGTAGTGCTGGGACTGCTTTAAGTTGCTTTGGGTATAGCTAGTCAGAAACTTTGGTTTAAGGCCATTTTTCACCAAGTAGTTGTGACTGAGACCTGGAGGTTTTTTGCTTTGAATTATTATTTGGGGGTTTTGTGTGTGCAGTGTTGGAGTTGGTGTGGGTTTGTGGTTTTGGTTTTTTGTGGGTTTTTTTTTTTTTTTTTGTTTGTTTGGTTGGGTTTTTTTGTTTTGTTTTGTTGTTGCTTTAAATTCTAGATGAGATTTATCTTTAATGTGATCTGTATACTTACATCAACCTAGAATAACATTTTATATAATTGCTACTATTTTCTTCCCATTTGCTGGTGCTATAAATTGAAAACTATCTCTTAACTTCCTTTACCTAGAATTAAAAATATTCTTAAAGGTTTAAGCACTTCTCTGGCTCAACTCGAGGGGGCTATTTTTGGGTGTAGGTGAAATCATAATACCCCTCAGTTTGCCCTGAATTCACTTGAACTGTCTAACTTGCCTCTTAGTCCTAGTTGTAATAAACAAGTATCTCTCTCATCCTCGACTGTGTAGGTGTACTGAGCTGGCTTCTGTCTTCTCAAGTTGCATAAGCTACTGCCTTTCAAACAAGTATCATCCTACCACCATCTATAAACTCAATCCGAGACAAACCTTTGCCATAGGATTAATTCCACAAGCTGTAATTTTCATCCTCAGAAGCAAATGTAGCCAAGTCATTTAACTGACTAACTCCAATTGCCTTGCGTGTGCTTTCTAAAATAAATAATTACATTAGATGAATGGCCTCTTCTGGTCTAAATCCTAACATTCGTGTCCAAGTCTCAGCTTTATGACAGTGAACTTTACTCTAAAATACACCTCCCGTCTCTTCTGCATCTTTTCATGGTAGTCTCCTTTGAGCACAGCCAGTGCCTCAGTTCATTGGCCTCTGCTGACCTAGACTGGAATGCTGCCATCAGCCTTAGCATTTATCCTTTTTATCCTCTGTCACCAGGGCACCCACCTCATTCATCAGTGGGCCTACACTGCCTCTAGCGTTAGTTTTATCTGCAGTGTATTTGAAGAAGCCCTTTCTGTTGTCCTTGATCTCTTTTGCAAGTTTTAATTCCAAGGAGGCCTTAGCATTCCTAGTTGCCTCCCTACATCCTCTGACAATAGGCTTGTGTTCCAAGTGGCCAGCCCCTTCTTCCATGATCTGTAGACTCTCTTCTTCTACTTGAGTTTGCCCAGCAGTTCCCTGTTTAAACATGCAGGTCTCCTGGCACCCTTTCTTGACTTCCTGCCTTTTGGGATGCTCTGATCTTGAGCTTGGAAGAAGCGGTCCTTGAATGCTAACCAACTATTTTGAGCCCCTTTACCTTCTAGTATGCTGTCCCATGGGATTTCCCCTAGCAATTGCTTGCAAAGGCCAAAGCTGGCCCTGCTGAAGTCCAGGGTTGTGACTCTGCTTGTCCTCACTGGCCCCTGCAGTAACCTTCTGAACTCTCATATTAATCATGCTGCTAAGCCTCTGTATACTGAAACCTTATGTTTCATGTGACCTTGGCAATATAGACCAATGGTTGCTCCAGCCAACCCTCCCCCTCCTCACCTGGCAAGTCACTCCTTAATGTGTGATATCTCCGTATTCTGTCTGTACAACTTCTTACCCTCTCATTTGGCTTAGTCTTAGTGTTAAGGTAGCCTTGTTTGCTAGAGGACTGACTATAGCCAGGTGGACCAAAACTGTTCTCAGCTTTGCTGCCTTGACTCTTAAGAGCTACGTGATTCTTATAGTTCATAGTTTTCTACTTATCTAACCCAAAACTCAGGCTGAGCTGTAGCCTACAGGCTTGTCTTTCTAGATGGATCTCTAGGGCATGAGTGAAGCTTTCTCAGGGCAGAGAAGTGAATGAGTGCAGCACTGTCTAGAAGGCCTCACAACTCTGTCATGGATCTCCCTCTATCTGTAACACACCTATCTGGCCTTTTGGCTACTGATAGCCTCTTTAGGGTGGAAGGTCCAGAAATAAATTATTGTGATCCAGGATTACGTACCTCCAGCAATGTCTGTGCAGGTTCTTCAGAGATACGTAGGTTATCAGAGTTGGCTGGAAAAGTCCTCAGCTTAATTCCTGGGTTTTCAAACATCATTTGTTGCTTTTGTTCTTTCTTGTGTTTCCTTGAGTTCTTTCTCTTGTTCTCTATCAGCTCACGGGTCAGATGTAACTTGTCTCGTACTGCTGACAAGGGTAGAAGGTCTTGCACACTGGCAAGGATAAACACTGTCTCAGCTATACATGGCTGTCTGGCTAGGGGATGGGTTGCATCTAGGACATAGGATAGGATCATGGATGGATCTGTGCTGTATTTTTCACATATCAGAAAATGCCCCTTCCAAAACAAAGAGAAACAAATGACACGTCTTTGGAGACCTGACAAGATCCCTGCGGGTTCTGTGGCAGGCTTTGCAGTGTGACTTAGCCTTGAAAATCAGGCAGTGTACGCCACCTCATCTGTTGCACTCCTGTAGGAAAAGGCCAAGAGCAGTGGGTTACCGCTAATGGTGCGTGGTATGAGGCTATGGGTTTCCAGCTAGAATGCAAAACAGTGCTGAAGGCTGCAGGGCAAGCCAGGTTACAGGCAGTCCTAAGGTCAGATAGTTAATGCTGTGCATGTGTGGGCATCCTAATGAGGGCTTAAAACTTCAGAACACCCTTGGAGTCTTATCTCTTGGTTTATTAGTGAGATTCCTCTAGGAGCATTTCTGTGGTGAGAAAGCTGGCAGATGTGGTCTCAGCATGGCTGCTTTCACAAGATAGGCTAGAGGTAGCCACACTAATTAAAAGTAACTTGGCAAAAATAACTCATTCTTGCTGTCCATAACAAAATGTCTGAGATCCTGCTTTCCATATACTTACCTCTGAATAGTTCTTAGTAGACTCAAAGTACAGATGCTATTGACATCAGCTGCAGCTGTAAGTGTTCAGCGCCCTTGGTAATCAGGCCTCAGGTCTCTAGTCAAGTACCCAGGGAATAAAGAGTGTGCAATTAGTGACCTCTGTGAAAAGTTCAGTTTAAATGGCTTGGGCAGCACTACAAAGAAACTATGCAGTAGATGATACAAAATCTATTTTTCTGAGGAAACATTCACGTGAGATCTCCCATTTCTCCCCCTATGAATGCTGCCTCAGTCACCTCATGCTTCTTAGCTTTTGAATAAAGGGCAGTGGTTCAAAGTCGGCAGTCACCTGTGTGCCTTAGTGCTGATTCATTCCCAGACCTAGGACATCTTGTACTCTGAAGAATGGTCTCATCCAACACACAGCATGAATGTGTGAATAAGACCAATCGTAATGCCAGAACTGGATGAAATGGAGCAGGGAGCTGTGCAGGTTGTGCAACCATTGCTCCATCATCTGAACCGAGTCCTTCTCCAAAGAGACCAAAAAAGGTGCCAAAGGGGATTTATGCTCTGGTACTTTCTCATTTTTGTGTGCATAGTTTTTAAACCAAAATATTTATCTAAAAGCCTACAGCCTCCTTCTCCCATCTCCAATTAAATTTAAAAAAAAAAGGAAGTTTCCAGTTTTCAATTGGAGAGGAAAGTCTTGGCTTGTCCCAGAGCTGCAGCCAGAGAGCATGAAAGTTTATTTGATCCTTACAGGAAGTCTGAAATTTAGTTAGGGAGATATGGTTGGCCTTTTTTCCAGGTCTTTACCTTAGACAAAGGTTGGCAGATTTCACGGGACCAAGATAAATTACACGAAAAACATATTTGTGTTTGCCAGCAAACTTTCAAGTGACTAATCCAAAGCTAGACTTATAAAAGAAGAAATTCCCATTTTGTTATTATGGCACAAATAGTACATTTTTATCTTCTAGGCTTACCCTCAAAAATACAGAACATTTTGCCTGAGAAGTTTCAAAAACTTCAGTTAATGGCAGACACCTGCTATAGGAATTATCTGCCAAACGTTTTAAATCTGGCAAAGCAAATGGGAAGTTCATAATAGTGAGAGCAAGTATTGTATGATTTTTAACATGCACTGCAAGTTCTGTCTTAAATATTATTTTATTTTTTTAATCAGTAGACAGTAATACATTTACAGAAGTTAGCAAGTGGTACAGTGTGTATTTCCACTTTCACACAGTGATTTCTGTATAAAGCTTTTATTTTTGAACTCTGGAGCAAATGAAAATACGGCTTATAGAAGAAAAATAAAAGAAAGGCAAATATAAAAAAAACTCCTACCATGATTAATAGAAGAACTTTCAAAAATGCTGTGAAAGCAGATACCTTTCCTGTTCTTCAGAACTATCTTCTGTGGAACTTCAATGTTCATTTTTCTATGTATCCCAAACTGTATGGAGAAAAGCCTTTTTCCATTTAGAAATCGGTGACATCTACAATGTAACTAATATCCAGAGAGGATAAAAGGCAAAGGAAGAACAGAGTTATTTCTCAAACACTTTTTCAATTGTTGTATAAAACTATTTATTTGGTTTGCATTCATCTGTAGGTATCTGTATTAGGGCAGTGTTATGTAATGTAGTAAGAATAGAACAGTGTTGTTTTGAGCTGAAGTAAACCAGAGATGACTGTTGTGGCAAAACTTCCCCCTGTATGGTCTGTGTCTAGTGAAACATTGTTTTGGGTAGGTAATGCTTTCAACATTAAAAACAGGTCAGTTCAAGAGTTGAAACCTTTAAATTTAAAAAGTTACTTCCAAAAAAATATAGGTAGGAGAAAACATTCGTTGAGTATTGCTACTCATGAAATAAGCTACTTTCAAACTACATAATTCAACAAATCTGGTCTTCTTACAAATACTTTATTCAGCTTTATGTAAACTTCCTTTTATAGTTTCTCTTCTTTTATGAGAGTTTCTTTACAAATTCCTTAGGTGTCAGCTTGAACTTTAGTGTCTCAGTAAGAACATTGGTAGCTCTTAGTGACCTAGATGATTGCCTTTCCTGTATAATGCTGTGCCTGGTCTTCATCTCTCAGCACCTAATCTACAAACACATGGTGTTATGCAAAACAGAATACTGAAGAAGAGTTAGGAGACAACAGCCAAGGGATCGGGTCTGAATGTCATCTGGCAGATCAGAGGCCTGCTGGCTTGCTTTCTCCAGTTTCATTTCCATTTATTTGGGAAAGGGATTAATCTCATCCATGTTTAGACAGGCACACAACCATTCTCTAGTCCCTCTATAGTCAGTGATAAAGCCTATAATAGATGCAGTGCAACTTCAGGGCATAATTCCTCTGACCTATATTAGACACCTATTTTAGATCCCCTATAGATTCTTACTATTCTCCTTAGTGACTTTAAGTGTGACTATTCCAGATTTCCCTATCCGTCTTGCGTGAATCTTTCCCAGGGTCTTCAAGCTGCTGACGTTTAGTGGCCTGAGTGTTAAATGTGGTGCTGTCAGATGCATGAAAGTTGCGTAGAGGTTGCCTAACCTTGTCTGTTCAGTAGGGAGTGATAAACTTTGCCTTATCGTGATTTTGTGTTCTGATCCATGGGCATGACTGATGGAACCAGGTTCCTCTACTGCTCACCTCTTTGCAGAAAACTACAGTATATGAGGGCTCTTGTTGGCAAGGAGAAGACCTGCAAGAACTTCCCCTGGCTGAAAGTGGCACCTTTTCTGTGCTACATAAGCCAGCAATGCCACAGTACACACAACCACTGACGTGCCCAGGGAGGGCACAGGAGGTTACAGAGCTTGTTGGTGAACTTGGAGGCCCTGACATAATCTGGGTGAAGTGTGAACATCATTTATTTATCAGAGTGTTTTAAAGGACTTGCAAAGTATTTTACCTTTTTTTTTTTTTTCCAAGTATGTCACTTGAGAAAATAAACAATCCAGCAACTATTCAAGGAGGCTTTGTGAGACATCTTCAACCCTGTATTCCAGAC
Organism: Megaceryle torquata; assembly: GCA_024611175.1. Lineage (NCBI taxonomy): Eukaryota > Metazoa > Chordata > Aves > Coraciiformes > Cerylidae > Megaceryle > Megaceryle torquata. Next base: position 87,834 of record JANIJG010012539.1, read on the forward strand.
CTCCAAACCGTTATCTTCTGTGCAGCTGCATTTGGTTTCAGATGGTGATAGTCTCCTCTCTGTAGGTTAATTATTGCAGGAATAGAGGTGTAGTGAAGGAAAGAACTGTAGATTTCTAGCTGGAGGGAAAGTGACTTTGAAATAGAGAAGGGAATCAGCTGACAAATCATCAATCAGGAATATAGAGCTGAAATCTCTGTGCTTGAGTGTTGATAAATGAGACTGATTCTTTAATGTGATTCCCAGGACAGCTGTCATTAAGTTGAAAATTGCAGAGGTTTTCTTCTGATGAACTGTGAAAAAAGATGGTTGAGGGTCAGTGTAAAAGCTGTAGGCAGAAGAGTAACACTGAACCAGAAAAACCCAGCACCCTAATCACCACCACCACTACTATGTAAGGCTGTTGTGGTGAGAAATACTAATTAGCCATCTATGGGATAAATTCCAAGATAAAGTTGTAGGTGAAAAAAAAAAAATCATAGTTTTGCATTCACTTTCTGTTAATTAGCCTTTATTCTGGCCTTAAGAATGTCTAGTTTTTCCTGGCCAGCTCTGTATGGCATACCACCAGGAAATACGTAACGCTGGGAAGAAAAAGTTTTGAATCCTTTTCATGCTGTTATACTTCAGTACTGGTTTATCCAGACAGCTGGATTTAGGGGATACAATAGCCCTGCCAAGACAAGACATGCTGTAAAGAGTGACATCTGTTTGTGTTTGCTCCTTAGTGTCTTCCCACATGATAATCATAGTAATGGAAATTACAGGATTCCCATCAAATATCTGCAAATATTTTTCCACTCTGTGTAAGCATTTTAGGATCTAACGTTCTGTGAGATGATGTCCCTTTAGAACAAAAACCACCAATATTTTGAGAAGTTATAAGCTCATATCTAGTCTCATCAAATTAATTCAAATTTGTTATCTAAATTCAATAAATTACACATGTTTCAACTGCAGAACATATTGGGACAATAGAAGGGCAAGTTATGGGAATTTTTGCTGCATTTACTTACCTGGTTGCCAGGTATTGCTGTTAGTATTAGTTGGGCAAAGACTTTGGTAGCATATCTCAGTACATTGTTTGGATATGCAGACAATGGATTATTCTTTTTTAATAATGGCATTTGAAATCCTGAAAGGTGATTTTCAAATGTTAGCAAAAAATGTATGTGAAATGATATCTTATGATGGAAATAGAAGTTATGGAGCTCACCATAAAGCTTTCACTGCTTCTTGTACCTCTCCAAGATGGGGTGTTCAAGTGATGTAGTAAGTTCAGTTCATCAAAATCACTCGAACTACCTTTAGATACCCTGGCTGAAAATTTGTCCAGTTTGTCTGATTCAGCCATGTATAGTATTATGTAAGTATGATGTGACTGACCATCCCTTAAACTGGGAAACATTGCTTGGGATTTTAAATGAATTTAAATTGTTATTGACAACATCTTCTTCAGTGAAGGAACATAGATCACTTTTTCTTATGGATGTTCATGAGGATGAGAGAAAATGTATCTGTACTGTGAACTGATGAGAGAATTCATCTACTATGAATTGCCATGGCTACACTCACTCTTACGGTCTGTTTCCTTATGGAGAAAAGATAATGGAGGAAAATGGGGATGGGTAAATGTAAAATACTTGTGGTAGTTTGTCTTTCTGCCACATGGTAATTTTCTTACCGTTCTCTTTGTAGCCACTTAAAAACACCTGGGAAATCATTACAACACAACTGACTTCAGAGGTTGTTTTGGTTTTGACAGTCAGTAGGCAGTGATTAGACTATTAGTTCCCTAGTGACTGCAACATAATAGAAAGAGGAGTAAAAGAAGGCAGCTTTTTGTTGCAGTCATCCTCAGCTTAAAGCAGAACACCCTTTGATTAAGTCATTAAAAGAGCTACTTCATTTTCAACATGAATAGTTTGTGTGAATAGCTCTAAAAATCTCCAGTCTGCATCCATGCATCCTGGAGAACAAATCCAGAGGTGCTGCTGACAAGCTAAAAGCATCACAAAAAAAGGCAACAATTTCCCTGGAAAGCTGGAAGTAGCTTTTTTGGTTTTCTTTGGTGCCTGTGCCTTTGATATTTAAGAAATAATGATTTTCCACTAGAGTGGAAAAATTCACAGATTCATCATCTCAACGGGATATTAATACACACTTCTATATTTGAGATCCTTTGATAGTACACTATGGTAACATTCAGTTACAGCTATGAACTACTATGAATAGCAGTCTCCGTGGGCTTGGTGTCAGCTATTTTGGTAATCAACACATCTAAGTGATTTATACCTTCCTCCTAGGAATAAGGTTTGGAATTGTAGTTGTGTTGCTTAGACCAGAATTGCACCCACCTCCTCAGACACCTCTTAATCTAAAAGAAGAATTAAGAGAGTCACAGTCTAAAGAGCAGTATAGTGACAGCTCTACTCTTTTCACTTGCAGAAATAATTAAATTAGTCAGAGCTCAGTATGTAGTTTCCTATGTGGGAAAACAACAGCATTAAGTGCAGAGTAGGTTTGCTTTTACTCTGGAATTTTTTTTTTTTTCTTTCCCTTCAAAAGTATTCCACGACCCTTTAGCAAAGGCTGGAGTTTTCCAGCTGGACACATGCTGAGTAAAAAATAGTTGGTGCTGTATGTAGATCTTTGTTTAAAAAAAGGATAAGAATTTCCCATTTGTTTTTAAATTTGAAATATTTGGATAAATTAATCTGATGGTTACTGAGTTCACCCTTTTGAATAGATTCTGTACCAGTTGTCTCATGGGCTGTTATCACATCCCCCAGATGACAAAAAGTGATTGATTTCTGCTATACAAGAGGCATGATATCCTTGTTTCAGTGATGGTGGCAGTGGTTCTATCATTAAAATCAGTGAGTTCTGAGATTTTGGTCTCAGAATAAAGCCTTGCCAGTGTAACATAACTTTTGTACATTCCAGATGGTGTTCACTCCCATCATCTGCTAAATAAGACCTCTTCCAGAAGCCTGTCAGTCATTGCCTCCAAAAGGCACCTTACTTTGTGCCAAGGCTGGAATGCTGAATTACTGAATTTGGGGTTAATGTGTGATTACTGACTACTAATTTCTAGGATTTTCTAGCCTTCCTGAGATGTAGCACCACACATTGGCTGGGTTTGTATGATCTCAAAGAGTCTAGACCTTGTGCTTCATTCTGCAGGAGAACAATCCCAGCTCCACAGAGCTGCCAGGCTGGAGGCTCCCTTGCCCAACGTCCTGCTAATGTATCAGTCACTAGAATTTCTATGGCAGTGCCTGGAAATCATTGCATCCTTCAGCTTTCAGTTATATCATAGTTATTTTATGCTTCACTCTTTCAGCATGTTAGTTTTTAACACAAAATGTGAACCAGTACAAATTTTGGCTGAAGGAAATGATTTTTCATGTTTGGGAGTGACATTTGGAAATCTGAGAAATGTCTTTAAGGGCCTTAAGCTTTCAGAGGCCAGAACCAGTTATTAAAAATGATGGGATATGTGAGTATTATTTTCACAAAAGACTTCTGCATTGCCTATCTCATTAAACAGTTCTTCCTATATACATCTTTATTTCTATGTTCTGAGGAACCTTTCATTATGAAAAACAAATGAAAAAAAATCTCCTGAGTGGGGTATTTTTGAAGAAATCCATCTCTAAAAAGTTATGTAGTCTAAAGAAATTCTTGTGAAATTTTCTTGCCAAAGAAGATTATTCTTCTGCAGAAACTAAGTAGTACCTCACTTGAAGAGGATGGCAAGACAACTGCCTTTAGTAACTTAATTCATGTCATATTTTTATCTTTTTTAATAGGATTTTTTTAAATTGCCTTTTGCTTCAAGTATTGCCTAAATGGTTCTTTAAATTATCTCCATAAAATAGTCTTAATTATTACTTAACAGTGTCTGAAAGTTGTTTGAATGACCATTTAGTTCTAGCTCATCTCATGAATAAATTTTCTAGTTGGCAAATATTGCCATCTGCAGCATGCCAGCACCATTTTCATCCCTGTAAAAGAAAAACAAATCTATTTATACTGCTAAAATAACCAGTTAATCTCTTAATGGAAAGGATAATAAATAATATGACATATTATTAAAAGGCCTACCTAGTAGTGTATGTACATATTACTGTCCTGTTTAGACAATCTGCTGCATTAAAACTGGTGAAATGGCATTATGCTTGGAAGTTGGATTAAATCTCTTAAATCACCAAATTAATGGAAACAAAACCTGCTTTTTACCTAAACATAGGCATAATACTAAGTTCCATTTATTTAAGATTAAATCCAGAAGAACACAACCATCTTTCTGGACCTTCAAAGGTATACCAAGACAGAGGACACACATACCACAAAGTGCAAAGAGAGACCCATATTCAGGAAAGATCGTGTGTGAAAGTAGATCACAAATGGGAGAAAACATCATGCTTCCAGGGAACTCACTTTTCCATAGTAGCATCAGGTCTCAGGATGAGCTGTCAGTGTCAGCTTCCCATGTTTTTACCTGTTTGCTTGCACTCACACATGGTTGTATAGGTTATTGTTGTGGGACATAGTCTACATATGGAAACAGCACGGGAACATCTGACAGGTCAGTTCTTTCCTCTGGCTCAGATCATTTCTCAGTAGTACTAGGACTTGCAAGATATGGTGTATTCAGTGGTTTGGACTAGAGCTTGCATGGTCAGAGTCTTTAGCAGTGGAACTGGCTGTTCCCTGGACACCCAGCCTCATGAGATAGGTAGGAGGCAGGGAGGGGAAACAGAATGAAGTCATCGCATTTAAAGAGCAAGTGGTCAGTGACCTGCCACACCACTTGGATGCACCCAAGTCTGTGGGACCAGATGGGTTACACCCAAGGGTGCTGAAATTGTTGGCAGATGTGCTTGCCAAGCCATTTTCCATGATTTACCTGAAGTCCTCGCTAACTGGGGAGGTCCCAGTGGACTGGAGGGTAGCAAATATAACACCTATATACAAGACAGGCAGAAAGTAGGATCTGGGAAACTATAGACCTGTCAGTCTGACCTCGATACCAGGGAAGGTCATGGAGCAGATCATCCTGAGTGCCATTACAAGCCATATAGAGGCCAATCAGGGGATCAGGCCTGGTCAGCAAGGGTTTATGAAAAGGAAGTCCTGACTGATGAACCTGATCTCCTTCTATAACAAGATGACCCGACTATTGGATGATGAAAAAGCTGTGGATATTGTCTACCTAGACTTTGGAAAAGCATTTGACACTGTTTCCTGTAGAATTCTCATGGAAAAACTGGCTGCTCATGGCCTGGATGAGCATATAATCTGCTGGATCAAGCACTGGCTGGATGGATGGTCCCAAAGAGTCGTGATCAATGGAGTTAAATTCTGCTGGCCGCCAGTCACAAGTGGTGTTCCTCAGGGCTCAGTGTTGAGACCATTTCTGTTTAACATCTTTATTGATGATCTTGATAAGGACATGGAGTGTATCATCAATAAGTTCACAGATAACACCAAGTTAGGTGGGAGTATTGATCTGCATGAGGTTAGGGAGGCTCTACAGAGAGACTTGAATAGATTGGATCAATAGGCCAGCGTTAACGGTATGAGCTTCAACAAGGCCAAGTGCTGGGCCCTGCACTTGGGCCACAACAACCCCATGCATCGCTGCAGGCCTGGGGAAGTGTGGCTGGAAAGCTGTCTAGAAGGAAAGGATCTGGGAGTTATAATTGGCAAGTGGCTGAATATGAGCCAGTAGTGTGCTGAGGTGGCCAAGAAAGCCAATGGCATCCTGGCCTGTATTAGAAATAGTGTGAGCAGCAGAAGTAGGGGGGTCATTGTCCCCCTGTACTCATTGGTGAGGCCATGCCTTGAGTATTGTGTCCAGTTTTGGCCACCTCAGTTCAAGAGAGAGATTGAGGTGCTGGAGGGAGTGCAGAGGAGGACAATAAAGCTGGTGAAAGGCTGGAAAATAACCCTTATGAAGAGCAATTGAAGGAGATGGGACTGTTTAGTTTGAAGAAGAGGAGGCTGAGGGGAGACCTCATCACTCTCTACAACTACCTGAAAGGACGTTGTTGAGAGGTTGGTGCTGGTCTCTTCTCACAGGTAACTACCAACAGAACAAGGGAATGGATTCAAGCTGCAACAGGGTAGGTTTAGATTGCACATTAGGGAAACTTTTTTTCACAGAAAGAGTAGTCAGACACGGGAACAGGCTGCCCAGGGAGGTGGTTGAGTCACCATCCCTGGATTTGTTTAAGGATCATTTAGATGTGGTGTTGAGGGACATGGTTTAGGGGTGAACTTTGTAGAGCAGGTTTAATGGTTGGACTTTGATGAGCCCAAGAGTCTTTTCCAACCTGAATGATTCTATGATTCTATGGTATTCACAATTCACTTATACATCTTATACATTACTTTAAAGGCAGCTTGATTACAGGGAAATAGAATAAAATTATTGGGTTGGAGTAGTGTTGAGTCAAACACCAACAACATTTGCATGGTTGCTGTGTAATTATTGTCTAAGCAGCATAGCTTTGAAGCAGTAGGGATTAGCCTTTTGAGATGTTATCCTCGAAGGACAATCACAAACAAACAACAAATCCAAGGGGAACCAAATACTGAAGTTGACATTAACTCAAGAATATGTTTACACAGTTAATGACTAAACATCAGGAAATGCCACAGTTTAGTCTGGACGAATTGTGCTACTGTCTTTTGTGTGCATTATCTCACAGGCTGTTTACACAGATGCCTGAACTCCTGCAGACAGACTCTGTCAGATATAATGGTGCCACACAGTTATAATCCTGTGCATGTGTTTGCTATTCCTTAACTCGTGTGTGTAACCAGTGATAAATCTGTGGATTTGAGGTGGGTAAAGGGATGCATTCAAATGATGACTAAGAGAATTCAAACTCTGGTAAAATAAAATTCAAAGCTCTGTCATCCCAAGTGCCCCTCTGCAAGGGGATCTCCAGGTGAAATCTAGACTACAACCTGACTTTTCCTGAGAAGGAGTATAAAAATGGATCTCTGGATGGTGCAAGTAAATGTATTGCTATTTCTAGAAAACTGAAGTCAGAAATGAACATGAAATGCAACCAAAAGATCCTGCCTTAAACAGAGACCAATAGTTAAGGTTTCAGAGGTGACCTCCAACTGAGACCATGTGTGAGATTTACAGATTGTGTTCACCTGTGAGACAGGTCTGTGTCTCTAGTCTTGCAGTTGCCATTGACACCTCCTGCTATGCTGGTCTGCTGCTCTCACATCTGATTTTTGCAGGCTGCAGAAGGTCCACTGAGCTAAATCTCTCATCTTTCCTTTTTCTCTGATAAGTGCTCCCAAAACTTGTGCTACAAGACTTGGATAACAAACTGTAGCAGATACATTTTGAGTGTATATGTGTATGGAAAAAACCTCCAAAAGAAGCAGTGAAGAAGCCAGGAAAGGACAGCCCTCTTAGGTGAACAAGGGGTTATCTCAGAAAAATGGAATTAGTTAACTTCTCAAGTCAAGTGAGATAAATCTCTCCTTCCCATGACTTTACAGGTAAAGTGACAGATAGACCCTCATTTATACAATTAGTTTTGGAACTAGATACAAAATTTTGCTTTACATGCTGCCTTGTACTGTTACCTGACTAAAGAACAAAGCAAAATGGCTGCTGTGTTGTAATCAACAATCATAGGGTCCTAGAATGTGATATACTTTCTAACCATGCTTTCTATGTATACAGTCTAAATTCTTTTTGAATGCTAGAAGCTGTCCATAAAACTATCCCTGATGTGCTCTTTACATCTCTTCTCATTCTGGTCAGGTCAAATGGGAAGGGATTTTCAGGGATTTGCAGATGGTTCATGGGGTGTTGTGAGCTCTGGAACAGGAAGGGAAGTCCCCTGATGTGTAGTGGTGTAAGTCACAAGCTTTCTGCTCTCAGCTTTGTTTCTCATAGCTGGGTCTACCGTGAAGTGTGCTTGGTGAGCAGGGACAGCTGAGATGCATATGCAACAGCACCTGGGACATAGTAGAGGCAGGTAGCTGAGACATTTTGTAGGCCAGTTGTCGTAGAAGGCAGGGGAGATAATAGCAATAAATAGCCTGAAAACTAGGAGAAACAGGAACCAGTAGGAGCAGTAGCTGTGGTAATCATCCATGCTCTGAAGCAAGTGGCTGCAGAAGAATCCATCCTTCAGCCATCTACTTATTCTTCCTTCTTTTCTCAATTTCCTCATTGTCAGTGTTTTTGATAGAGAGAGGATTCAGTGGATATAGCAGCAGGCCTACAGGGCTGTGTGAAGAAATACTATCACCTTTCTTTTCCTTTGATGTAATAGTTCTGTTCAAAGAGCATAAATCTGTATTGTTTCATCCAGTACCCTCACCAAGACACCTTGTCAAACTTAATATATTGTTTATCATCATTCTCTGTATATGGTACCACAGCCAGAGTTTTCATTCAAGTACCTGGTTTCAGTGTAAGCCAATGTTAATGAACAGCTGAAGAAGACTTCTCAAAGCGGTGTAGAAATACCGTATGGAAACGTAGATGGAAACTTTCACTGGCACAATTCTGTCTTCCACCAGCTGACAGTACAAAGTCACTAAATAAACACAGCTTGCCTGTCTGTGAGGTACTTGGGTGCTCAGAAGAAGTTGAATGAGAAAATAAATGATGTATCATGTAAAGGCATGTAGGTGTTTGGCATAAAATGGGAAATTTGTAAAGTACGTTTGGAGTAATTCCAGAAATTACTGGAGTGTCTGGGCAGTTTCTGTCACCTCCCTTCCTTTCATCCTTTCACACTGCCATGTGACTCTGTATTTTCCTAGAAGGTTGGTTTTGATCGCAATTATTTGGACTGCCAGCTGTATTTCCAACCTCCTCCTGTCAGACAGATAGATTTAACATGAAATCCATGTGTTTTAGAGATGGCAGGTTTTACTTAGTAAGACTCTCACTAGGGACCATTGTGGAGGTCTGGTTGATGCAAGCAGTATAAAAGGGCAGCAGTAGTCAAGGGCTGAAAGCATTGACAGACTGGCTGCTGCAGCTGGGAGGTGTGCTGTGTCATGGATGGAGGCAGCACACAAAGGAAGCATCAGAGCCAGGAGGTACCATCCTCCATTGCTGCAAAGCCTTATCACAGTATTTTGTTGTAAGAAATACCCACTTCAGCAGCTTTATTTTTGCTCCTGGACAGAGTGGGGGGAATGGTCCTTCTCATAAGGAACAGGGCTTTTGTGTACTTCACCAGATACTTTTTTTCAGCAAGTCAGGATGTAGGAGATCTAGGTGCAAATGAATTGCCTGAGATGATGGAGTAAGCTGTTTAGGGAACACTACTGAGCAGAGGATGTATCAGGCCCAAGGGGACTGTTTATATCTTATTTTATCTCAGTAATCCAGAGGGAAATGCTCTTTCAAACATGTTAAAATTCATTAAAGCTTTAGAGAGGAAATCAGGGCCTGGATAACCGGATGATTGGATGGGGTAAACTCTGGCAGTTGCTAATTAGCTATTATAGAAGTTGGACAGGAACAGACATTCTGGTCACAATAGAAATAATAATATGCTGATCTTTTCTGGTTTTCTGTGTCCTGCCTCCCCATGACTGCCTGCTTGTTCCTCAGAGATACCAAACCCTTGGCCACAGCAGTTAGAAATGTGGTTTAAACAGCTGTCATTTTACATCCTGCTGGCTGCTTAGCTCCCTTTTATCCTCTGTCCCAGATGCAGGGCTCTCTTTCCATCAGTCATTTACTTGCATAGCTCCTCTGCTTGAAATACTGACTGTTCTTCCTGAGCAAGGTGTTACATAAGACAAAAACTGACTTGACTCCTCCACAAACAGAAACTAAATTTATTGTCAAACATTTGATTTGTTGATGTTGGTTTATTGTTAAATACTGGCAGCTGAGCAGCCATTGTCTGTGATGATATGGGTAAATCTACCCAGCACAACAGGCTGCTGTGTGAGCATACATTTTCTCTTGTGCTTTCTCTATCACAGGCAAGTTAAAAAATTATAGAACTATTTCAGTCACAAATGTAGAGCAAGGAATAAAAAAATTAAGAAGAAAATCCTTCAAACTTTTTTAAGAAAAAGCTTCTGAATCCCATTCTCATAATGAAAGGAATGACTTCTAACTGTCAGGTTTTCCAGACAGAAGTGGATTTGTAATCTCAGTCCATACAGTTCAGCATTGATATTGACAGGCATTTCACCTGTTGATACGTGTGAATTTTCTTCCTGCAATGGGGAAGAAAGGAACAACTTCAGTCTTAAGCAACCATTTTTTAGTAGGTTTTTCTACAGCCATATCCTGCCAGAGGAAAACATGGCATCTGGATGAGCACTGGTAATTTGACAATGCTGCAACAGAAAAGACAAGTTGAATTCTTTATTTTTAAAGAGAATTAAATGTAGAAATTTCTAATTACTTCCTGGTATTTGGCCTCACAGGTCTTTGTGTTTACAGGCAGGCACACTAACCACAAATGTGTTTTCTGCAGGATCTAAAATGAGACTGTGAGGCACTTCTGTGAATGTATAGATGGAGTAGGTTATGCTGACTGAGAGAGACTCATAGAAACATGTAACCATATTATAGAATCATTTAGGTTTTAAAAGATTTTTAAGATCATTGAGTCAAACTGTTAACCTAGCACTGCCAAGTCCACCACTAGACCATGTCCCTAAGCACCACATCTACGCATCTTCTAAATACCTCCAGGCATGGTGACTATAACACTTCCCTGGGCAGCCTGTTCCAATGCTTGACAACTCTGTGAAGAAATTTTTTCAGCTATCCATTCTAAACCTACCTCTTCTGATTCTCTTATCTCTATTCCTGTCTCTCTCTCTCTCTCTTCCCCCCACCCACCGCACCCCCCCTCCCCCCCCCTCCTTACCCCCTACCCTCTTTTTCTACAAGAGTACCGCACCGTATTCTGTTTGGGTTGTCT
>JANIJG010012544.1:0-44181 GCA_024611175.1 Megaceryle torquata
TTGAGAAAAAAAGAGCCGGGGGCGCGCCCGCCCGGTGGCTTCCCCCCCCCCCCCCCCCCCCCCACTTCTTTCAACATCCAAAAAATTGGAACCGCCGCCGTGAAGATGGAGCAGAGTCTTAACTGACAGGGGGGAAACTCAGCGCTACTCCAAATAAATATTTAGAAACTTACATGAATGTATAGCGCTAGGTATTCTGCCGATGGGAAAGTGCGGGATGGATAGAGGGAGTCCCAAAGACCCCCCACCAGGAACGCAGTCCGGAGGCTCCCGGACCCTCCCGCCGAGCTCAACTCGCCCCCGGGCAGGAGCAGCCCGGCCAGACGGCGCCTGCCCGGCTCTGGACGGCGGGGCAACCGAGACGGACCCTCACAACGGCGGGGTACCGGGACGGGCTGCGACCTGGATAACCGCCGCCAACGGCCGAACGCGGCACCGGACACTGCAACGGACCCTCGATCAGGCCAGCACCGACCTGGCTCTGAACCGGACCCCTGACAACCGAACACCGCGCCGGACACTCCACCAGACCCCTCGACGGGCAGGCACCGATCCCCCCGACCCGCAGCCCCGGACGGGGGAAGCACCGAGGCTTCTCCGCAGCGGACCCCCTCCCGCCCCCGCTTTCCTCCCAGCCCCATCCCGGCGCCGGCTGCCCCGGTCTGGGCCCTACCTTGGCGGCGGCGTGTGTCGGCGCGGCGGCTGCGGCTGGCGCGGCGGTGGCTGGCACGGCGGCTCCCGCTCTGCCGCTGCCGGGGCCGGGGCTGCGCCGCGCTGCCCTTTTTCGTCAGTGGAAAACTCCGGGCTCTGACGCAGGCGGTGACAGGAGCGCGCCCGGCCCGCCCGGCTTCCTGCCGCCTCCAGCCCCGTCCTCCCCCTCCCCTCGAGGGCGGGGCGCTGAGTCAGGAGCCGACGGGACGCCCCGCCCCGCCCCGCCCCGGCCCTGCCCGTCCCGCGGCCCCGCCCCGCCCGCAGCCCCGCGCTAAGGAAGGCGGGGCGGGGGCGGGACCCTGGAAGGGAGCGGGAGCGCGAGAGGGTTTGGGAGATATGGCGGGGGGCGTTTGGGACTGACAAGTAGACGTGGACCCCACAATGCATGTGGGTCATACGGGGGGCCGGGGGGTCTTGTGTCCCACAAGGGGTTGGGGACACGCGGGCACACCTTGAACCCCAAAATGGATTTGAGTATTACAAGGGTTTGGGGACCTACAGGCACAACTTGGCCCCTGGTTTGTGTTCCACAAGGGGTTGGGGACACAGGAGCACAGCTTGGACCACAAAATGGATTTTAGTACTACAGGGAGTTGGGGACCTACAAAGAGTTGGGGACCCACAAAGGGTTGAGGCCCTCCAAGCACAACTAGGACGCCAGTTTGTGTCCACAAGGAGTTCAGGACACACAGGCACAGCTTGGACCCCACAATGGATGTGGGTGCCTCGAGGGGTTTGGACTACACAAGGGGTTGGGAACTAACAGATATGGCTTGGACCTTGAAACATTTGGGCATCACAGGGGATTTGGGACCCTGTCACAGGTGGGGACCTTGAAAAGCATTTGGGTGCTTCAGTGGGTTCAGAGCCCACAAAGGCTTGGGGGACCACAAGCAAGGATTGGACCTCAGAACAGATTTGGGCCCAAGAAGGGGTTTGGGACCCACAGGCAAGGCTTGGACCCAAAACAGATTTGGGTCTCAGGGGGATTAGAGACTCCCAAGCAGACATTGACACCTTAAGAGGTTGGGTGCTTCAAGGGATTCAGAGCCCTTGTGGTTGTGGAACCGCAAGCAAATATTGGACCCCAAAACAGATTTGGGAACCTCAGGAGGTTTGCGACCCACCAGTAGGTTTGACTTCTGGAAGGCATTTGGACTCCACAAAGGGTTTGGGGCCCTGCATGAGGTTTGGGACTCACAGGCACAACTTGGACCCCAGAATGGATGTGTGTTCCTCAAGGGATTTGGACCCCACAAGGAGTTGGGAACCCACAAGTGCAGTTTAGATCCCAAAATGCATTTGTCTCTCACAGCGTGTTTGTGCCACACAAGCTCAGATTAGACCCCAAAATAGATTTGGGCCCACAGAAGATTAGGGACCCACAAGCAGCCTTGGCCCTTGGGAGGGATTTGGACCCCCTCAAGGAGTCTGGTTCCCTGCAAGTGGTTGGGGGCTTACAGGCACAGCTTAGATCCCAAAACAGAGTGGGGCATCACAGGGGATTTGAGCTCACAGGGGTTTGGGGCCCACAGATGGACTTGGCCTCTGGAAGGGCTTTGAACCCCACAGGGGATTAGGCACTCACAGGCAAGTCTTGGATCACAGAACACATTTGGACACCACAGGGGGTTGGGCCCCCAGAAGGGCTTTTGGACTCATGAACATGGGTTGATGCCTGAGAGGGGTTGGAGCCTCACAAGGAGTTTGGAATTCAGAAGCAGTCTGGGCCCCAAAAGAGATCTGGACCCTACAACAACTTTGAACCCCTCAAGGTTTGGCCTCACACGGTGGTTGGGATCCAGAAGTAAGATTTGGCCCTCAAAAGGATTTCTGGATACCAAGGGGATTTTGCACCTACACAAAAGATTTGTCCCCTAAGAGGAATTTGAGCCTCATAGGGGGTTTGGGCCCCACAAGGAAGACTTGAACCCTAAAAGAGGTTTTGGTTCCATGAGAGGTTTTCGATGCACAAGCAAGGTTTGGTCTCTAGAAGGCATTTGGGCCCAGCTGAAGATGCTTGGGGCATAGCAGCAAGGCCTCGCCCCTGAAGGAAATTTTGGATCTACAGGGATTTGATACCCAAAAGGTGTTTGGGCCCTACAGGCACAAGTTGATCCCTCAAGAGGATTTGAGGCCCCCTCCAGAGGAACCTGGGCCATATGGGCAAGGGTTGACTACCGAAGTGGGTTTGAGCCTCACAAGCAAGAGTTGTCCCCCAGAGTGGATCTCTAAAAGGGACTTTGGCCCTTTAAGCAAAGCTTAGCCTCCAGAAGGATTTAAAGCCTCACAGGCAAAAGACACAATGTTTTGTGGAGTTCATTTCCCCGCATTGCTGGGATGGGAGGGACATCCAAGACACTGCACCAGGTCACTTCCCAGCTCTGGTCACTGCAGTGTTCAGCTGAGGATCTCAACATGCTTTCAAGTGACTACCAGGAAACTTCAGAGATCTGCACTGCTGGGATTAAATCTCTTGCCATCAGTAGATGAGCTACAGACTGATCCCACATTGCCCAGTTTTGGCGCTTGGCTGGATTTCACCGTACTAGCCAGAGCTGGACCTGCTGCCTACTCTCAGGGCAGTGCTTTAAAATGTAGCCCAGCTGTACCCCACAGGGTTTGAGTACAGCCAAGCTGCAGAAGTCCCTTTGTAGAACCAAGTCCACAGAGGTGGGAGGACTTGTCTCCTCCAGCTCCATGGAAGAACCTGAAGATGGCTGTACCAGGGTCTCCTCAACTCCATCTCTGCATGCATCCTCTAAGGGGCTGCTCACCCCCTTCCTATGCCAAGGTCCCACTTTGATCCTTGGCTGGCCATAGCTTTGACTCAAAATCAGACAGAATCAGGTTGGATTTGCCTTGGACAAGAAGGTAGACAAGGTGGGACTGTGTTGGGGAGAAATTTCCCCAGGCACTCATAACCCTGTGCTCCAAACCACTTCCCAAATGGTACTGAAAGCCAGGGTGCTGGCACCTCTTTCCAGGTGAGAACTTCAGTGTGGTACAGCTCCTTTAGAGTAGACTGCTGTGAAAGTCTCACCCTTAGTACTTTCACCAGTGAAATCTTTCAAACTCTGGGGCTAAAACATTGGAGAAAAAAATAATCTGTTGAAGAAAAGGCTCCTCTCTAGTGCCAAAGCCACAGACAGTTTGATACCACCATGTGAAGTGGTGCCACCAGCAGTCTTCTCTGCTTTTCATGGTCAGACTGGGCACCTTCCATATGAGACACCTGTGTTATGAAAGCAAGCAAAAATACACCCCAAAAGACAACCCATGTTCATAAATAGAACAACTGCCTTACCCCAGCATGCGTGTCAGTGATCCCCACAGACAGGGCAGCCCCACTGGTTGCCCTAAAGCTACCAGAGAGCAGAGAACAGTAGTGTTGTGCGAGGGTGAGCAACCAGGGTGGACTGAGAACATCTTCAAGCTGACTTTGCTGCTGTACTTGGTGTAAATCCATACTCCTGCCGTTGCCTCATGCCCCATCTCCAGGTGCTTCACGCCAGTACCTGGCTCACTTCTTCATGTCTCTCCTCCCAGCCCATGAAACACCAGTGACAGCTCTCAGCAGTCCAGAAGCACGGGAGGGATGAGTTGAGCGTTTACTTCAATGGAGCCAATACGTAATTCTAGGTGGTGCCCTGATGACGGGTGGGTCCTGTCTTTGAGGCACGATGGCTTTCCTGAATATACGTGTGCACAGTGTTTGATTGCCAAAGGAGCGGTTTTCCTGAGGTTTCATTTACCATGTTTGGACATGGCCATGATTAATATTTCCTAACAGGAAGACGTCATGCGTGCAGGCTTTCCTCTTCAGGGTTTGGGTCGAGGGTGACCAAGTTCAGGTTATACACTGGCTCCTCACTTCCTCTGCCTCAGAGACTACACCCCGGCCTCCCCGCCAGCCCGGCAGCCGCCAGTTGCCCATCACTGAGCCCAAAATGGGTCCTGGCGCCGCTGAGGTCTCACCACACAACCCCAGGGGACCTGGAGAGCTTCGATATGACGAGACCAGGACATAATACCACCTATCTATACACCGTGCCTGTGAGAGGAAGGGGGGGGGAGGTCATTTGTCACCATTCCTGAGCTGAGTTTGGCATGAAACTCGGGGTATGGGGGAAAGGGGATATCCTGGAAAATGGTGGGAAAGGCTGCCAGTGACCTACAGGCTACACATTTTCTCTCTTGCTTTTATTAGTCTTAATGAAAATAAAGCCACCGTGAGATAAGAGTCCCAGGCAGGGCAGAAATCATTTAGTGATTCGATCAGGTGATGAACAATTCTGACCCTGAACTGCCCATATTTGTGTGTGTGAAAGAAAAGGAGGGGTTTGAAACAAAACTTCCTGGCTCTTCTTTTCGAAGCAGCATTTTGTTTGTTTTAAAACCAGCCTAAAAGCACTACTACATAAATAAGCACTTACACAGAAGGCTAAATAACCCCCAGCCAGTATAAGATGTTTTCCTGTGTAGGTTGAAAGAAACATTTCAGTTTGACTCAACTCTGTTGTGGCTCTGAGACTCCTTCCTCCAAGAAATGAATTCAAGAGAAAGAAAAAAAAAAATCTGTTTCTGTTTAACTTGAGTCAGGTTGGTTTGGTTTTTAACATGGCTTTAGAAGCATCCTCATCTCCCTGTGCAGCCAGAGCAGCTGACAGCCCCTGCGCCCAGGAAAGCCCTCGCTCCTTTGGCAAAGGCTCCTGGCAGCACTGGCCTGGAGCTGGTTTCTCTGGCCTGGCGCCATGTGAGTGCTGCTCCGGAGAGAGGAAATTCCCTGCTGACTGGCTGCGGCGGGGATAAGTGTCCTGGCAGAGAGCAGCAGCCCCAGACCAAGTGCAAGGAGTGGGGAACCCAGCGGGAAAGGACCAGAAGGAGATGCTGCATAATATACAAGGCAGTGAGATAAGAGTTGTGAGTGGGACAAGCTCTAGATGTCAAGCTCCTCACTGCCTGTTTTGTGCTTGCCCTACAGCAGGAGTTAAAAGTGTCTTCACGCTTGAGGATGATAAAACTAGGAGTATCTGGGCTTGGAGATAGGAATTTTTTTCCTAATTTTTTGTGCACATCCCGAGTGTGGTTCTGAAAGGGTTTATTAGCTGGATCTGGCTGTGGATGTGTTGCTGGGTACTGTAGCAACCCATCTGAGAATGAAGATACGGGGACATGGGAAAAGAAACCACTGTTGAACCAACTACACTTGAGCAATCACATGTCCAGCATCACCTCCAGCCAGCCCTGTGGCTCCAACTCACCCCATGGCCCCAACTTGTTCTGTTTCACATGTAGATAAAATGAACTTTTAGAACACATTGTGCAATTACAGTGAACTGCTGTGGCTGCTCTGGGGCTGCCTGTCTTGGTGCCAGGGCTCCTTCCTACCCAACACATCTGAAACACAAGTTGAACGAGGGCTTTCAGTTGTTTTGTGCTGGTTTTTTTAGTTTAGTTTTTTTTTTTTTCCCCTGAAAGATGGACATAAAAAGTGGTAAATCAAAGACTGCTTCAGCCATGCTCTGGGCTGTTCACCTACACTGGGAACTGTGGGAGGGATGCAGCTGTTCTAAGACAGCCTTGGGCTAGTGAATCTGGCCATGCAGATGTGACGGAAGGTGTCCTGTGGTTTCCTCATTGATTTTACACCAGCACAACTCCATCCACGTCTGCCAGGCTGCTCCTGATTTGAGCTGATACTGGAAGCCAGTCAGATCTATAGCATTTAAGGCTCTATATGCTGTCTTGTTATACACCTCCTGGGTAATTATTTATGCATTTACTGAAACATGCTTTCTTCACTCGTTTCCCTATGGTGTCAATCCTTGATAGAGACAGGAACATCCTAGTGTGGTGGTGCTCTCCTAAATGTACAGGCACCCTGTACTCTTGAGGGAGGTGGAGATTATGACCCATTTGCTGGGGAGCGCTGATACCATTGGTAGATTCCCAGCAAATGCGCAAAAAATCATCAACCTGAGTGAATAAGTGTTAATTTAAAATGCAGGCATGAAATGGGAATTGTGAAAGAGCCGTGTGGTTTCAGCCCCTCACTAGCAATGGTTAGCGGCAGGGAAAATAACTATGACAGGAAAAGTGAGTTATCAAGACAGCTGAATTCATGTGGGGCACCCGTGTCCTCAATTAGCCCAACTAATAGTTCACTTCGGTGTCAGCAGAAAACCTCTCACCAGGATTTGGAGGTGGGAAATAGAGGAGCACTGTGTTTTTCACTCCTTGACATTTCATGAGTCGTCTGTTTTAGTGCTGAGACATCTCAAGTGATGGGACTGTTGCAATTTCTCTTTCAAGGGTATCGCTCTTGCACAATAATTAAATCTCTGGCTTTCAAGCGTAATTGCCAATGACAGTGCCTTCGAAGTTGGGTTTTATGCTTGACTGTTCTGTCTTCTGGCAGAAAGGGCTTCTGGAAAAATAAAGAAGCCAGGGAAGAGTTGCAAGTGGCAGCAAAGGCAGGAAGCAGCATTACAAACTCCATCCTCCCCCCCAAGTAGGAGCAACAATTGTCCCTAAACATTGAAGCAGCCCAAAATGCATCACAGTCCTGGACGCCTAACAGACCCCAAAGAAAGTGGTAGCTTACAGTACAGCTCCATCAGTCCCAGGCTTATTGGAAAATATTCATTTTTCAATGCTAGGACCTGTCTCCTGCTCCAGGTTGGTAATTGGTGGTGTTGGAGGTGAGCCAGGCAGTGTGCTTGCAGCTCTGTCTTGAGAGGACAAAAACCTCCATTACTTTATGCTCTCTAATTCTCCCAAGGTGTGCTGCTGTCTATCAATAGAGTCGCCATGAGGTAATAGAAATTACAAACCTCCCCAGACTTATTTGTCTGAAAGCATTTCTTGTAAAAATAATTATGTGAGTCTCCGGAACTGTGGCACATGAGAATGGCAGAAGAGAAAGTTTGCAAATTAAAATGCAACAAAAGGCTCTTTATCGTAAACTACGAGGGAGACTGAGTGAGGAGGTTATTTCCCTTCTGTTGGGCTGGCTGGTGGCAGCTTTTAGAGAGGAAAAAGCCATTTTTGTTGTCTGTTTGTCACTTTGCAGTGCAGCTGCAGACCCAGATCTGGGTGGGATGGTGGGTTTGGACAGGCACCTCTCAGGGTTCATTCTCTCAGGGTTCATTCTCTACACTTAGTACAACCTCTCCTTGTGAGCTTTGGTAAGCCACTACCCTGTCACTTTGGTGGCTCACGATGGGGATGTCACAACTCTGGTCTCACTTGCTTTTACCTTTATGCAGACCGGGGACAGGACTTTGCCTGCAGGACCTTGCTAGCCCCTGCTTTCTTTGCAAGAGGCATCCTGAAGCCTTCATCGAACCCAGGAAAACACCATCCAGAGCAAGCATATTTGCAGTGATGTGCCAGACAAGCTCTGGAGGAAATGCCTGAGCTGTCTGAAAAAGTTACTATCCCCCTGTCTCCGGCAAAGGCTGATGAGTTGACTCTGGCATCTCAGCATGAACTTATTTTGATGCAAAGTTTGAGCGAATGGGCTGGGCTGTGAATGGGAACATCTGGGGCACCCACAAACCTGCCCCTGCAAACTGCCAAGAGTGAAGCCTCCAGTGCAGGAGAGAGCTGGAGGCTCCTGGAGGGCTGTGGTGACTCCTTAAGCCACTGCAAGGGCTCATTTTGGATCAGAGAAACTGGGATCCAAAGCCATTAAAAACAATAATATGGCTAAAGCTCAGTTTTCTCCTCCAAAGAAGGTTTTCACAGGTCCACAGTATGGGGTGAAGATGATGATGATACTTGAGCTGGACTGAAACAGCAGTTAAACACATGCCTAAATTATATCCATACAAGTAGATGTGTGTGTATCTTTATCTATTTAAATAAAAAAATGCTGCTTCCATGTCACAAAAAGCTGAAGCAGCATTTGGTGGCCACAGGCGACGCTTCAGTGGTTTCTTCTCAGTGCCAGAGCTCCAGATGACAGTGCTTGTTTAAAAATGGAAACTACCTAAAAGGGCATCAGGTCTCTTTTTGTGTTCTGGTTCTATCTGTGATCTGTTGCTATCCTTCTGACACTTGCAGGATGCCCAAGGCCACCAGGTTTTAGTGTCAGATCCTGGCAGCATGGAAAATTCGCTCTGAAAAGGTTAAGTGCATGGAATTAGGTATGGAGAGTTAATTATTGTCTTTGCTGGTGCTTTATGGGCTTGGTGAGAGGTCACGCTCCTGGAGTATTTCTGATCAGTGGTGGGGCTTCTGAGCCAAATTCACATTGGCTGTAAAATTTTTTTGTTTAACTCCCAGGTAGCCTAGGGACATAACTGCCACATCCTGGGGTCTCAGCACTCCCCAGTGTGACTCCCCCACCATCATTGCTCCCTGGGGAGCAGGACCTGGCTCTTACTCCCAGTTTCACCAGTAGGAAACTGAAGCAACAAGCTGGGGCCATCCTTTTGAAGAAGGATAGGCAGAAGCATGAGGTTTCGAGGCTGATCCTATGCTGGCTTATTGCCAAGCTCCTCTGATATCAGTGCAGTGAGTAAGCTCCAAAACCAGGGACTCTGAATTACCCCATGCAGGAACTTAGGGATTTCTATAGAAATTCTATGGAATTTAGGTTTCTGTGGAATGCTAAACGCTCACACCACAAGCACCTACAGAACCCACGTCCTTAGGCAGGCAAAGTGCTGCCTGTGAGGTGGAAGCTGCACAGGAAAACTACTGCTTAATAGTTTATGACAAAATATTGATCCTTTGGTGATTACATTGCCAACCAAATCAGGCAACCTTTAAATTATGAAGGCTTGACCACAGAGGACTTGGGATCATCCACCTCTTCTACCATCCGCAGCAACTGCATCAGTTTTGCTCAAGCAATTTGTGACCGGTCTGGGCTTTTCCTCTTTGCCTTTCCTGCATATTCTGACACCCAAGTGCACTGCGTTTATCTCTGAAAGCTTTTGATCTCTGCTTCCTCTTCATGGGGCAGCCAGCTGCTGGGCTTTTTAAAGGGTTATGCAGCCCTCAGCTACCTGCCTCAGAGTCTGCAGGAGATGGTTCCTGCTTCAGAGTTGGCACAGACTGGGGCTGTGCCCTCACCACTGCAGCACCCACCCCACCTGGTGTGGGGTGTGGAGGGCAGAGATCAGGGCACAGGCTTGATCCGTCCTTCATGTCCCTGCATGAGAGGACATCTTTCTTTTCTGGGATGCTTGCATCAAAAGCATGTATGTCTCCTAAGGTCTGTAGTACTAATGGTCCTGAAGAACAAAACCTTCTGACTCACACATTAACGGTGCAAAGGTGTTAGGGACATGGCCAGCCTCACAAAGGAAACCATCCCCAGCATAGCAGGGAGGGTGATTTGGGCTTTGATGTATCTCATCTCATTTGAAGGGGTTTTCCCCCAGTCATCCTGTACAACTGAGGAGCTGCATTTATGTCTCTGCCCCTTCACCTTCTCCAAAGTGTAAAAACTAAGAGACACATATATACACTTACAGATACACTTAACCTAATGTGTATGTGGTGGTGACATCTAGGTTGTAGAAACCTTATTAGACAACAGGATAAATGTCTGACACCCGATTTAACAAGAGGCAGAGAGGGAGAAAAGGAGATGAACAGTGTCCTGCTGGGGCCAAAATACCCCCAAACTCATAGGAAGTAAGAGCAGCTCGGCTGGGTCAGGAGTCAGGAAGGGCAATCGACCTGTGTCCTTTTGGTTTCCATTCTGGTTTTCAAGCTCCCAAGCACTTGCATGTGTAAGCTTTTCTCCTCATCTGTGGCAGCTGCAAAAATGAGTTCTCTCCTCCAAATGACAGCCAAGATTACTATATAATGACTTGACCCCAGGAGATAGACTTCTATGAAAAGTACCAAAACTGTGGCAGTTTCCCTGCATCGGCAATATGCACACGCCTGTCCAGACATGGCACTTAGGGGAAGGCTTTGCTAAGCCAGCTTTTGCTACATGCAGTCTGGAGATCAATGAAGAGAGGAGGCTTTTTATTTCAAAATACTCTATTTATTTAATTTTTGAAATGAATCAACTCAAGACAACTGAAAGGAAAAGACAACCAGAATAATATAAAACAGGGAGGTAGAATTTAATTAAAAGAGTTAATGTTGCAGGAGGCCTGAAACAGCTTTTTAGGACTCAACTTCTCCCCATGGATGTGATTTTCTGTTCATCCATCAACCTGAGGGATCCCTTCCCTGCCCGCTCTCTCCACAGTGCAGTCAAGGTTGTGTCACGCACACTGGAGAGCATCACAGCTTTAATGCCACAGAAACACGCTGCAGGGGAGAAATAGTTCTTGAAGTCAAGCATTATAATTTACTAACAGGTTTATTAAAATCTTATTAGAAGATTATTTTTTCAAGTCCGTTTTACACAGCCGTTGCCCTTCTGCTGCTGTTTAATCCTGGAAAATCTCAGTGAATGAGTCATTTGCACTTACTATCTATTACACCCTCTTATTATAAGCCTGAGTGTGTTTGCATTTACTGCAAATAGTATTCATAGAACCATAACAGTGCCATAAAATCTCACACACCTCCCCTTTTGGAGTTTTTTTTGCTGTTGGAAGAGAGACATCTCAGTGTGGTTTCATGAGGTGGTTCTGGTGTGCAGGGGAACTCAGGGAGTGTTTCATTTGGAAATAGCCTATAACTTCATCCCCCAAGTCCTGATCCTTATGAAGAGGCTTTTAATACATGTCTTTTAGGTTTGGTTGGTCAGAGACACATTGTTGAGTGTCAAGGATTTGCGAAGGATGTTTCTGCTTCCTAAAGGCAACCTCAAGCACCAACTGCTGTTATCCATGTGCTTACACGTCATGACAAGGATGACATCTGGCAGTAGTGCATCAGGGATATCTAAGGGCCACCTTGCTGCTTTTGATATCTGAAGGCTGTTGAGTATTAAAAGTGACTTCAGGACTAGGATGGTTGCATCTTTTACTTGTTTGGCTTCACGATGTGATGTTTCTACTTCCATAAAACTGTTAAAAAGAGGGTGAAAGTGACCTTCATACAAGGACATCAATTTCTGGAGCAGTTTTGGTTACCAGGAGGTGTAAACACTGTCATATAATTAAAAAACAACAACAAAAAAAAATAGTAGGTATGGGGTGTGGTTTAGTCACAGCTTTCATTCCTAGTAATTTCCTTTCCCTTTACCAGTTGGTGGATTTCACCATCACTTTGGTGATGCAGCCACCGCACCACACTCAAAGCCCCAGGCATGCAGCAAATGTTCCTTCATCCCATCCTCGTCCTCCTCTTGCCCACCCAGGTGGACTGATACATGTCAGGGACATGCAAGGGAGTTGTCTTGTCTCCAGATGGGCTCTCCCTGTTTGTGCAAATCCTGTTCTCCTGAAACCCCAGAGAGATCCTGTCCTCCTTTCCTTTGGGACAGTTGGCTCTGAGTCAAGGGAAGAGATTTGCTCTGAATGTAACTACAGAAGGGAAACCCAAACAAGCAAAAAAAAAAAAAAAAAAAAAAAAAAAAAAAAGCACATTTAAGGTTTAAAATTGCACTTGCTTCAGGGTATGTTTCCATTGGCAGAGTCACCAGAACAAGCATAAATGATTCAAAACAATTTGTTAAATGAAATTCTCAGATGATGTCAGAGCTGAGGCTGCTTTAGCAAAACCAAAAAAGAAGGAAGGTTGAAACCAAAAAGAAGAAGAAAAAAAATCGCACCGTTTGACAGGGAGGGATTAGGACCTTAAAATTATATTTATAGGCTATACAAATAATTGAAATCTTGGAAAGTCATAGTTCCAGTGCTTTAGCTCAACTCTAGATTCCCATCAGCCTCTTAGGGTAAGTCACACAATGCAGCCAACTGGGCTGGACTCACTAAACTCTGTTAAACAGCCACAACTCCCATTTCCTGCAGGCTCATAAAAAAATCCCACCACCTTTGTGTGCCTCAGTTTCCCCATTCATCAAATACAGGCAATTCTGTCCTCTGCCATAAAGCGCATTGATATTTGGCATTGAGAAGAGCAGGGGAGCGTTTTGGTCTCCTCCTTCATGTGGCTTGGCACCCATACTGCATGGGTCCCAATGAAATAACAGATTGATCATTCAGAGATCCACAGCAGCTCTTTGTGTGACCTTCTTTTACACCACTTGTTTCTGTCAGATGCTAAAAAAAAAAACCCCATAGCTGAGGACAACGCTGTTGAGATGCTGTTTTCTTTCATGCCTGTTGCACCTGCCCGTTTCTCCAGGGCTGTGCGAAATAACCACGTCTTTGTCATGGCTCTACTAGCCCACTTCATCTTTACTGATTAATAGGTCATAATCCTCTTTTAGTGAAAACATAACCATGCCTGCAGCTAGAGGATTCAGATATCACCGTTGGGAAGATTACAACCTCTTAGTCTGAACACGGAGAGTGAGACAGACTGTCAGAACAAGAGCACTTGTTAAGAGGAAAATCAATGGTAAGCTATTTGGGGAGGGGAAAAAAAAAAAATCCCAGCCACCACAAATGCATTAAACACAGGCTTCAGTGCTCCAGCTTTGTATAAACCCAAATTAAACGTGACCATAATAAACTGTTTACTTTCCTTGGGTTTACCCAGTAGAAAGGAGATTCCAATTTGCTGTAATGCCTGTGACAGTACAAGTGTTGGGTCTAGTCTGTGGTAATATGGTCGCTGCTATTAAGTTTTGCTATAAAATACTTCAGTACTTTCCCCTCCTGGGAAAGTAAATTAGCTAATTGTAAAATGTTAGTTGGGGATGTAGCCTCAATTAGTTACAAACTCGCCGAGGAGTCCTGGTGGCCGGGAGTTGGGAGGGTTTGTGAGATGGGGAAATGGGGCATCCTGCTTTTTCTCTTCCTTTCCTTCCCTCTGTTTCACCTTGCTAAAATCCCATGCAGGTACTGAAAAGAGATTCATGCAAATCTTAGTCACATCCCTTAGCCTAGTGTCTTCTTGATGCCCTGGTCAGCAGTTCTCATCCCCCACTATTCATGTGTCCCCCAGCTGGGACTGCTTGTCATTGCATGAACATCCAGCATTGAGGGTCAGAGAGGGATCATAACATAGAATGGTTTGGGTTGAGAAGGGACCTTAAAGACTGTCTAGTTCCCACCCCCCTGCCATGGGCAGGGACACCTGCCCTAGATCAAAATCCTACGCTCTGCAGGAAGCCCTCCATGTACAGAGTACTCGTTTTACTCCTGGTTTTAAAGACACTGTTGCTGTTGTGAGTTTCTGAGCAAGGGTGCCTTTAAGCACAGGTGACCCTGGAGCTCTGTTCCCTCTCTGGAGCCAGGTTCACTGTAACCAGCCGCTTTTACCGGTCACCAGAGAGACACGAAGTTAACAATAAATAATGAAGAAAAGAACTAGATTTCCTTTGTTATGCAGCTCATTGAATGAGGTTTCCCACATCTGTAGAACTCACCACATCTTTTATGAGATTTGACTGTCAGCAAGATGTTATGAATCCCAGATGTTAAAATATGGATTTATTTATAACTCAGAGCTTATAATAGAGCACTCAAAGAGATTATATCCAGCCCCCCTCCTCAAAAGATCTTCCTGAAATAAAAGTCTTAGCTTTTATTAGTTTTTAATTATTCTTGCTACATGATTTATCTTTGGTATTACCTCTTAAATGTCCTTTAATTACTGTGGCTTTAGGACTGGTGTGCATTCGGCTTCAGGGAGCATTGGGCATGGAGAGCTGAGCACCCACTCTCCCATCCCGAGTGAGACTGTTGCTGTTAGGAGGCTGGAGGGCAGCTCAGGGAGAGGGGTGGCATGGGGGCAATTCAGCCTCAGGATTTCCTTGGCAAAGCCATCGGTTGAGGGCACAGCCAGCTCCGGGCACTGCACCTGCGAAACTTGGAGCTGGAGGTGTTCAGTGCCTATTGCAGCCCCGAGGAAATGCTCTGGTCAATAAAAAAGCGGTTCCTCACAGCTGGCGACCATTACACCAAACACAGTGTTGGACATGCTGCAGCTGCTATTCTGCCGGAAGATGGAAATGTTTTTGGAACCACTCTTGGAGCATTTGTTCCGCTAATGCTTTCTCCCTCCCTCCTCCTGCCCCGTACTTTTCAAATCACTGCAAGAAAAATCTGCAAGTGAAAGAGGAGGGGGCCTTCCATGGGCAAAGGCTACCCTGAGGGTCAGGGTGCAAATATTACTCTGAATTAATACTCCAGTAACACCTCTAGGTCCTGAATAAAGGTTGAAGTGCTTGGAGCTGTGTACTTGCACACAACAAGAGACATGCTCTGTCACAATCATCCCACGCTGTAAACAAAGAGGACAGGTCTGAAGGGAAGTATAAAGAGTCTCATTTTGCACATGAGAAACAGAAAGTCAGTCATTTCACCCCAGTTCACACAAGAAGCTGGAGGCAGCCCCAGGATCATGAGAAAAGTGCTTAAGGCAACAGTGGCTGAGAGCAGCCCCCCCTTCCCATCCTCCCTGCTCCCTGCCACCTTCCCCCTGCCACAGCAACCTTTGCTGCTATCTTGTTCAGGAACTTTGTCTATGTGTAGGAAACCCTGTCTCCCATTCCTCTCCCTTTTTATTTTGTTCAAACTATGTCATCTCCTGGGCCCAGTTAGGAGAATGGCTTCAATGCAGAGATAGCAGACAGCATCTGGCCAAGTGTGACCACATCATCAACCACTTTAATGGCATCACTGCACCCTTTAAAGATCAAATCTGTGATACATCCTGCAAAGCTGCAAGCCTGCAGAGGTGCTTCAGCTCCTAGACCACGTCTGTCCTCTTCCAGTTTGCAAGCAGCAGCCTGGAGCAAGGTCAGTGCATGGGATCCCAAGCTCTGGTCACCAGGCAAAGGACCAGATGAACACAGAGGAATCACGCAGCCCATGAGCCCCTCTCAGCATAGCTTTGCTTTCATGCCTCACCAGGTCCATGTTTCACTAGACAGGCAGTGGCTTTCTATAGCCTTCTCTCTTGGACTGGGTGGTTTGGTATGTTAAAGGCAAAAGAAAGGAGGATGCCTTAAAATTCAAGGTGGGCCTCCCGCACTCTGGGATTTGCAGAGCTGGAAACCTGAGCCCTATCTGCACTGCACCAGCGATGAACTGATGGAAAGTCAGGAAATTGGCTGTCAGTGCTGACACTACACAAATCTCACGGTGCTTTGTGGAGGAACAGCAAGTGGGTAACTGGGAAAAACTACCTGGGCTTGGCATTTCCTGGCTGCTGGGAGATGGTGTGGAGAGGACCAGAGCTCTGGTGTAAATCAGCACAGCTCCTTTGGTGCTTGAAGAGAAAAATCTTTGGAAGGACTTTATGGGACACTCACCAGCTTGTAAATATTTTTTTGGCATATCAATTTGTGTGTTGTGAGATTTAAAACCTTCATCACCCTAACGTTTTCCATCCCACAGAGAACTCTGATCTCACTATGATATGCACTCAAGAAAGTTTGCCAGTAGTGTGGTGTTACAAAACTTGTGAAGTGCCTCACTTAACCACAATATTATGCATTTTCCAAGCCACATACCTATCTGTTACAAGGTCTTTCAGATAGAGTTATAGACAGACTGTGGGTCATGAGATCCTGACCTTGGTGTGTTTTCACTCCCTTCTTCTCATGAATTAACTCCTGAACTATTGACTCTCCGTTGAATGGATAGCAGGGTTCAGCCACATTTTACATGCAAGCTTTTCCATCCTGTATCTCAACAACTGCAAACCCCAAGGACGAGTAAATACTTCAGCCTCAGCCATAAAATTGATGTGTTGCAAAGTGAACAAAATGGGTTTAGTAACTTACAAGGCAGATACCATCAAGTCCATAATGAGCCAGAATGGAGAGTTATCCTGTCCCTCTCCCCTGGCAATGTGGTTGGGAGAGCTGGGAGTAGATCACCCCTTTCCAAGTACTCAGTTTATGCCTTATATCTTCTACACTGAAAGCAAAATCCTCCCGTGGTTGTGTCAGATCTGAGCCTCATGAGCCCCCCGGAAGGAAAAGATTGACTTATGAATTGTGAGGCTTTCAAGGAGAATAATCAACTTTTAAGTTCTCTTCTTGCCTTCTGGTTTTCGAGTCTGCAGATCACTCCCTGCTAGGTAAGTGAGCTTTCCTCCACGACCAGTAAAGCAAAAAAATCATCAATAAAACATAAAGTTCCCAAGATCTTGGGAAGCACAAAAAAGCAATAAAAGCACAGAAATCATCCAAATTGCCAGCACCATATTAACAGATCAGCAATCACACTCTGCTGCTGAAGCAGGGTGCAAATGAGCATGGTAAACATGGCTACAGCTGCAGCTTTAACCCCTATTTTGTCATTAAATAAAAGAAGGCCCCTTAAACATAGCATATAATGTTGCCATTTTAGAAGCTGTGTGAGCTATTTCTACATCATACATGCTACTGAGCAGAGTCCTTAAGAAGCTAAAATTTAAATATTAAAGACTAAAAGGTGCCGTTTTCTTTAGAGATAGAGGCCAGTTGGAAAACATAGTTTAAGATGTGGTAAGGAAATTCACTTTAATATCCAAAAGTTGCTCATCTGAGAGGTGAAATAGCTTCACATATTCTCAAGGCTCCCTAGATGACTTGGCTCTGAGTAACACCCCTCCATGCTCCTCTGGCATCAAAGATGACAAGTTTGAAGCTTTCATGCTGATTCTTCATGTCTAACTGAAAACTAAAACACAGCCTCTGTCTCCCCACTCCAAAATACAATAGAGGCAGTGATGGCTCATTAATAAATATTCTCACTAGAAAAGATTATGAAGAAATAGCAGGCAGATCCTCAAAGCAGAAGATTTCCATCATCTTGGCAGGGAAAAGTCACTCGATATGCAACCCCAGATTAAACTGCAAAGAGGAACAGAGTGGGTCTGAACCCACCTGGTGCAACACAGGGGTGGTAGGGAGCTGGAGAGATGCGTAGGATGGCTTTGCCCTCCTCCCTTGTGTGATCTCTGTCAGGTATAAACAGGGCAATAACACTTCCCTACCCCAGACATGGCTTATCAGGAGAGGTCGGAGATAGATGAACTCAGGTCACACTCAGGCTGCCTACACACATCGTCACTGGGGCACCTTTGCTGCAGAGATCAAAGCAGCTGTCTGCTACCCCAGGCTGGCGGACTGGTTCCTGCTTCCTCTTAGACCCCGTGGAGGGAGGTGATGGCAGCACTTGAATTAGGCTTAGTAGTAGGTGGTCTGAATGCTCATGTCTACACTAGTAAACTAACCAGAACCAGGGCACAGGATGAAACACTCTGCCCTGATCACCAAGAAGTTAGCTCATTCCCTGGCATGATTTTTTGGCCCGTGCAAACTGTCACGCTCCCAAGTGGGCATTGTTCAGGGCTTAGCATGGGCCAGGGTATGTGAGCTTATAGGCAGGACCACTATATGGGGCTTGTGGAAGGGAGCAGGATATTAATGACATGAGCTGTGTTGTGGGTAACCGTATGGATATGAGTCATGTCCTGGTACTCATCCTTAGGCCCAGAAGAAAGGCTGAGGCAAGCTGGACTTGCTGCTGCAGCCACAGCCAGCATGGGCTGCCAAGCTCTCTGGAGTCAAAGATGACCCATAAATATTAGAAAGCCATATTAAAAAGAAAAAGGGGTTCTGGGGGGCTGGAGAGCAGGCTGGGAGAGGTGGAGTTGTTCAGCCTGAAGAAGAGAAGGCTCCAGGGAAACGTTATTGCTGCCTTTCAGTACTTAAAGGGGGTCTACAGGACAGGTGGGGAGGGACCCTTCAGCATGGAGTATAGTGATAGGACAAGGAGTAATGATTTCAAACAGAAAGAGGGGAGATTTAGATTAGATGTTAGGAAGAAATTCTTAACTACGAGGGTGTGAGACACTGGCACAGGCTGCCCAGGGAAGTTGTGGTTGCCCCATCCTCAGCAGTGTTCAATACCAGGTTAGATGAGGCTCTGAGAAACGTGGTCTAGTGGAAGGTGTCCCTGCCCACTGGAGGAGGGGTTGGAACTAGATGATCTTTAATGTCCCTTCCAACTCAAACCATTCTATGATTCTATGGTTCTATGAAAATGGTCAGCAAAATGGTAACTATCACATTTAACCAAACATTAGTTCAGATATGGCTCCTAATGCCTAGGACCTTCCTTGAGCTATGGCTGGTCACATGAAATTCCCTTCCCCACCTAAAAGTTTTTCTCCAAAACCAATATTTCGGTTCCCTATAAAATCTCAAGATAAGAAAAAACAAATAAACAAACAAACCAACCAAGCCAAACCAAAAAAACCAAACCAAACCAAAAAACAAACAAACCAACCAACCAACCAACCAAAAAAAAATGTTGAGGAACAAAAAGACAAGAGAAGTGGTTAATATTTCTCCAGGTTTCCTCAGCCAACCCTTGTGTCTCTGAGTGAAGATCATGGCTATGTGAGTTTGGGATGTCAGGCATTTCCTTGGGATTTCAGCCTGCCCCAGTCACATTATTCTGTGTTCTCAGCCCATCCATATTGTGCATTTACAGCAGTCTGACAAGCCCAGGATATTCATGTGCTGCATATTTTTTTTTCCAGGAAATCCTGTGAGAATCGTACAAAGCGGGAATAATAAAATATGCATGATACATCGGTGTTCACTGAGCACATTAGCCTTTGCTACACTTTATCTCACTTCTTGTTCTCTCTCTGCCCTGGCTGGAAACTTCTTACAACACAGAGTGTGCCCCTGAGTCCTTAATATTTGAAGAATGCTCTGGAAGGTACAGCTTGTGGGTATGTCTTGGTCCTCACACTGCCCCATTGAAGCTGATTGGGTTCTCTGAAGAGGGAAAGGTGATTTAATCTAAGTAAGGTAGCATAAAGTGTCTCCTATACTTCAAGGCTCAATCTTCAAAAGGGGAAAGGATGCTAGGAAAAGGGGACAAAAAAAGTTAATGGAAGAACATCAGGGAGGACATGCTACATGATGAGCATCTGGATTCATCTTGTAGGCACAGGTTGTTTGGAAGGTTAACTCTCACTGTGTAAGGAGTGTTCACATTGGAAATGTCCTCTCAGGACAATTGAAGGTTTAAAGACACATGCACAGGGCAAAGCTTATTGACATTCCAAAGCAAATCAGAGTCCTTCCCTGTAGAAGAAGAAGAAACTAAAACTAAGAAAGGTGAAGTATAAGTCTCCTGTAAGCTGCTTCCAGACTTTGGTTTAACATTTTCACTTTGCTTCTAACATTCTCCCACAATCAGATTTATCTTACCAGTAAACCTAAAAATATACTTTTTCTTCCATTCATCTGAAATCCACTACAAAAAAACATCTGGGTTTGCACTACAAGAAGTTTCTCCCTCCTTCTTTGCATCCTGCGATGCTCTAGTGACATGGAGAATTTCCCTTTTCTTCCGAAGCAAAGCAGCTGTGTTAGAATCACTGCTGAGAATGAGAAAATAAGATGTTTTACATGGATATGACATGCAACCCACCCAGACCCTGCTTACCTAATCAAAACCAGAGCAGCTTATATTGAAAGCTTTCTAGGGCCTGACTGAAGATTCATGAAAGGCCCCTTTCCATGTCCACCATCACATAACCACTGTCCTTGCTCTGAGCCCAGCTGGCTGGAAAACTCCAGGGCTCTTCAGAAAGCTCTGTCAACCAGACATGTGTGCTGCGATAAAGAACTAGGTCAGAGCCATCATATTGTGATCTGATTTTCAGTGCACAGCCAAAGGCATTTTTGTGACTGAGTCTTTAAATATGTGAAAAAAAAAAAAGCTGCTATGAACCTTACAGATGCTGCAGTCATCATTAGCTGGCCCATGCCTTTTGAGCAGCACAGGAGTCTACAGGAATCTTTCAGTCATGGTGATTCCTGGAAACAGAGCAAAACGTCCCAGGACTGGCTGTGGGTAAGTGCCTGGAGCGTATTAGGCAAGACGAAGCTCTTGCACACGAAGGAGAGCTCTTCAAAGGCACAAAAGGAAACCTAACTCCTCTTGAATTTCATGCTTTGGAAAATCTATCTAGCCATAGTATTTTTTGCTTGACAGGCAAACTTAGGCTCAAGTTTCTCCTTTTTAAAAATAAGCTTGACACACTAATTAATTAAAAAATTCTAGCTATCATGTTCTACTCTCGCTTGTGGCACAGTAACCATTAGCGCTTTCGTAGATAAATTTATCTGAGCTCAGTGGGAAGTTCACGTATATCTGGTTTATATTAAATAGTAGGTCAACATGGTAAAGTAGTTAAGCACACAAACAAGTCTGATCAGGTGTAGAGAAAACATTAATGTGATTAAGTATGTCATTAACTGATGATTCAGAAGAGCCAGACTAGAGAACATAATAGAATTAGTCCAGTTTTATTTTCTCTCTTCTTTTCAACTATTCCATTTGGATGAGGCCACCTGAGGTTTTGGGTACACCACATCATCTGGCTAATTCCAGCAGGACCTGAAAGGAAAAATGATAAAATACAGTGGGGACAATTTCCATGACCTGGCAGATAAAGACTGACCTGCAGAAAAACTGATTTAGCAGTGAATTTTCAAGCAGCTGGTTGCTTTGATGCTGGTCCTCTGTCCCAAATCTAGGAGGCAGAGTAGGTTGTTTCATGGTCTTCCAGATATCTCCAGGATCTTGGGCAAATATAAAATTAATAGATTTATATTGCATTTAAATTTATTAACTGTAATGTATGGAGGAAATTATTCTTAGTTTTATAATTCAAAAATTTATCTATTTTAGGAAAAAAGAACAAAACAAAACACAACAAATTACAAACTGATCTTTTTGTTTGGTTGGTTTTTGATTTCTTAATTTAAATCTATGGATGTAAAACCAAATACAAACCTTAGAAAATCATTCCTGCAGTTGATATCCTTATTGCTGAAAAATACATTGTTTCTAAATGTTGTTTCTGCAATGAATACATTGTTCCTAAAATGAATTTGTCCAACTTAATTTTTTTTTATGTCTGATCTTATTATGCACATATCAGATGAGCAGAACATCCTTCTGTCGTCTTTTGAGGACTTACCAGAATTAAGTTGCTCTTTATCTGTTTCCTTGCTTTTCTAGACATCTTGAGGTCCCTTAAAGCCTTTCAGTGTAGGCAATATATATTCAAATCCTTTTATCAGTCCTGTGACTCTCTCCAATTTATTAGTATTTCTTCAACTGCAGAAGTACAACTGAGTCAAATCTCATACCTGTCAGATCTATGTTGGGTACAGACCACTGTGTTTCTGCCCAGTGGCCTGGTTTTCACCTTCAGGATCCATCTAAACCCCTGGAAGATAATCCCCAAGATTTCTGCTTCCCAGGGCACTGTCCTATACAGTAAATGTGCATATAAAGTCTTCATTCCTCAAAGGATAAACCTACCCATATATATTAAATACGGTTTGCCTTCAATGAAAGTAGCAAGCAATCAAGGGTACCCCCTACCCCGTCCTCTTCTTTCTTTGTCAGTCTCCAGATTTCCCCATCATTTGCAAACATTCGTAATGTGCTTCTCTCCAGAATATCAGTTAAAAAGATTAAAGTGCATGGCCAAAAACTGAGATCTGCAAAGTGCCACTAGAAGCACAGGAGCTCAATGAACTGTCTCCTGTTGCAATTAGGGGTTGAGATCTATCAAATGTCCAGTTCTTAACAGATTTTATGTATGCCAAAGGGATTTAATCAGCTTAAAATACCCTGTGCTACCTATACCTTTATGAAGTGCCAACTCCATTAACACTGTTGTCCCTATCAACAACAAACACGTGAGTTTACTTTGACAGCATCTCCTGTCCATGAGCTGGTATTGACTACATTAATGTCTTTATTAATCTAGTAAATCTGAAATGATGTCGATATCAGCAGTTTAATATTGTGCTAGCATTGCCACAGTCTCCAACCCTAACTCACAGGCACCCTGGAAATAATGACATTCAATACTAACACCCCTTGGGCAGCTTGGTGAAAATCCTGGGGTTCAAGTTATCCATTTAGATTTAGTTACTTGCAGCTCAATGACCAGAACTATTAGTAGATTGGAGGTATTTAATTTTCAACATAGAAGAAGACTATCACTGGGCTTTCTCACCAACACAGTACAGAGATATTTAGTGAGCAGTTCTTTCCTCTGTCCTTTTGCATCCTTCATCAATAACCTATAGTTTCTGACTTCTCAGTTATACTTATTGAGGCTGCACATTGAATATTGCGTTCACTTTGGGGCCTCTCTCTCCAAGAATGAGGTCCTGGAGTGTGTTGAAAGAAGGGCAGTGAAGCTGGTGAAGGGTCTAGAGAACATCTCCTATGAGGAGCAGCTGAAGGAACTGAGGTTGCTTAGCCTGGAGAAAAAGAGGTTCCTGGGAGCTCCCTGAGAGGAGGTTGTAGTGAGGTGGGGATCAGACTGTTCTCCCAAGTAACAAGGGACAGGACAAGAAGAAATGACCTCGAGTTGCACTAGGGGAGGTTTAGGTTGGACATTAGGAAAATTTTCTGCCCTGAAAGGGTTGTCGAGGCCTGGACCAGGCTGCCCAGGGCAGTGGTGGAGTCACCATGCCTGGAGGTATTTAAAAGATGCGGAGATGTGGTGCCGAGGGACATGGTTTAGTGGTAGACTTGTCAGTGTTTGGTTACAGTTGGACTTGATGATCTTAAAGATCTCTTCCAACCAAAATGATTCTTGATTCTATTGTTAAAATCAGCTTTCTTTTTCCTCTATGTTGTGTCTGTGCATGGACACCCAGATAACACCCTATAGCTAGTGCATATTCACTCCTCCACCTCAGTCAGTGTCTCAGCTGTGGGGTTTTGGGGAAGAACAAAATGTGTTCTGTTGAATTTAGAATTATCAGTCACATTTTTACTTAATTTCTTTCTTTTTTTCTTTTTTTTGGCTTGTAACTGATACCAGCTTTAAGAAACTGTCCATTTCAAGCAGCTCAACGTGCATGTAAAATGCACACGTGTTTGCATATGTACATATGTGTTTTCTTCTTAATCTGCTGAGTTCTGTGTGCATATTAGAAAATGTATATATTCCCAGTTCAATTCCCTGCTTCTGTTTAATTCAGTCAGAAAAGGAGTAGCCAGAGATGTCTTAGGAAGATAAGGGAACGGGGCTCTGGGAGCTGTAAAAGCCAAGCATCTGTTGGAAAGCAGGACTCTCCCCTCATGGCAGAAGCTGATGCTGGATACCTGCCAGCATCTCCTTCCCTCCCACATCAGGATTTTTTCAGCTGTCCCTGCAGCAACAACAGTAGCAACTTTTAACTTGGAGAAGAGGAAAAGGGCTCAGAGTTATCTCAGAGGGCTATTTCCCCCACTCCCATGTGCTGGTGGGAACTAAAGAAAGCTTCTTAGAGCAGCTTTGCTTCTGGGAGGGAGATTCCTAGAAATACTCTTTTTCTTACCTGACAAATATAACTAACTCAGAGACTCTTTTTCTTACCTGACAAATATAACTAACTCAGAGACCATTGTACCTCCATGGAGGAGGAGCTTCAGAAGAAGACCACGTATGATCTAAAAGTTCAGGGTGCATTGTCATGGTTTCTCACACCTGAGTCGTGAACCAAAATCAACAGCTGGTGTAAGGGAACATCCTTCCTTTGGAGAATCAGTGCTGGGATGGCCTGTGTGGTTCTCTTAGGTTGTGTGCGTGAGCATCTTCTCTGTGTCTGTATGGTGCCTGAGATGCGCCTTGTGGTCCTTGATCCTAGGCAGAGTTGGGTACACAGGTCATGTCATAAAGCCAGCTCTACTAGCCAAAACATGGAACCAGTATGAGCTCCTTTCTGAGAAGCATGGGTGAACCAAGGCAATGAAAAGCCCTGCTCTGAACCCTAACCTTCAGCTGCTCTTAAAACCACTCTGAGGTCTGTTACATCTTGGCTTGGGTCCTCCAGGAGCAGTCATACATATTCCTTCTTCATTATAGCAAGACGAAAGCACTTTTTGGTGAAGGCACCAACCTGGGCCTATTCAACCCACCTCTTGAATAAAAACCTTATCTTTTCAACATACCTGAAGGTAACCATCCATGTTTGGACAGCGTGATCCCTCTCAAGGCAGCAATGGCAGCTCAGGACTAATAGTTGACTTACCTGTAGTGTAGACAATAAGTTTAAATGAAATGGCTAAATTTAGATTTTTTTTTTTTTTTTTTTGGTCTGTGAGCTGAATCTTAGCCCATCATGCCTTGTTTCAAGCCACAGTTTACCTCTGGACTATCATATCTACAAGCCATGGCCAAGACACCCTGTTATTCTGAGTACAACCCTTCAAAGACCTCTGCTAACCGAAGGGTTCTCACCACCACCTTGCTGTCCTCTCCCCTTCTCATGCTTTCCATGGGACTCCTGTTTATTTTGGAAAAATCCACATTTCTCAGGTGTCCCAGGCCAGCTCCAAATTCCTTTGATTTCAGCTGGACTTGGATCCCAGCCCATCTGTGTAGGACACCAAAGCTGACACTGCTTGAGTTTTACCGAACACCTTGGCCTTAGCAGACTTAAAGCATCAATCCTTGACGCAATACAGGGGGACAGCTTCAATTCATGATTAACATCTAAAGAGTGTTCCAAGACCTCTCCTAAGCCATTGAGTGTCACTAGTAGCGTCAACAAAACGGTCAGCAAACTCTGTGGGCTAAACTCTGACCTCCCAGATAGGTCATGATTTCCCAACACTCTTGTGCTGCGACAACAGTGATACATTAACTTGATCTGCTTATGCAGGTTTGGCCTGGGGAACCTCTACAGCTGTTTATCTTCTGCTATTCCTTTTCTTTTTTGATAGTGTTGGGAAGAAACTGGGTTTTCAGAGATTTCTGTTGTCATTGTAAAACTTAATTTGCTCTGATTCAAAGCAAGCCAGGCAGAGTGAGCTGTGACTCTTTTCCTTCCTTGCTGTCTGCCTGTCTGGCATCACTTTCTCTCATAAGCTGGGCTCTTAAGTGGAGGCAGTGCATCCAAGGTAAGGATATTGCCTCAAACCTCCTCTCTATAAATAGGCCTGGCTGCCGCTCTGAGGTTGCTCGTTCTGCTGTCAGAATATGGCTAAATGGCCACTTACGAATTCCAACATGTGCTTGATGTGGAGATTACAGCTGCTATCCAAAACAAAGGAGCTTTTTCTTCTCACAATGCATGCTGCTCCCTTTATGAGGCAGCTTGCAAAACTGTCTTTTGAGAGGGTTTAATCTGTGCCCTGGTGCTTCTTTTGTGCGAGGACAACATAGCTTCCTCCAGACCTAAGTGAAACCAGGAACCTTGAGTGTCCACTGGGATATGTTTGGTGTCCTGAAAAATCATAGTGGGTGAGAGGTCTGATCTCTGGGGGTTCACCTATGGAGCAAAATGCAAAGATGCAGAGTTACATCAGCACAGCATGGGATGGAAGAGTGTGGGGGTGCCAACCTGGACCCCGAAATGACCTCGCTGCAAGACTGTGGCATTGTCCCTGTACCCCCAGGAGCATTCGCCCAAAGGAAAGATGCTTGGTTTGGGCTCAGGACCATATTGATATGCCAGAGGTGGCAGCAAGGATGTCTGTCAGTTGCAATTGTCTGAGAGTGGCCAGTGAATATTGGTTGGTACAAAAAGGTGAGGTTGTGCAAAGAAAATAATATGCTAAATGCTCCTGCACAGCTGCATTTTCTCACAGGGCCAAAGAAAACTCCGTTTCTCTCGCACTTTGTTCTTACACTGTTTTTTTCCTGATGGAGGCATTTTGCAAAGGAAATGAGAATGGCTGCGCTCACTTGGTGGATGTGGAAACTGGGAAATCAATTGAAGAGATGTTTCCTCCTGTCCCCCAGCAAGTCCAGGCAGGGTTTGGAGCAGACTGCCCCGCCATGCATTCTCTGACAGAGGAGAGCTTTCCTCACACTGAGGTACCATGGCAAAATGTGAGCATGACAATAGCAGCAGTTCCTAAACACTGAGAAGGCCTTGTCCTCACTGGTGTGGTGGGGTTGAAGCACAGCTAGCCCAAAACAACTTCTCGTTCAGTTCCAGCAATGTAATTGAAACCTAATTTATTCCTGTATGCTTGGTTGGCATCTCCAGCTGCCATTGTGTCGCTACAAAAAAAATACAGTTAACTTTCTTCTAGGCAACCACAATGCAGATGGCCATCGTGGGCTTGGCAGCAGCAAGCCAGATAGCACAGTGAAGGTAGTGGCTGAGGGGTGACCGTGTTCCCCCACCTACCAGCTTTGTTAGCATGCCACAGGAGTTGGGTATATTCTGTGGGTGGCCAGTATTTATATTTGCTTGTAAATTATGGCCTTGCAAAATACTAATGAGTCTGGCTGCAACCTCAGAGCACAGCCTGGCTCCTATGACCACAGATTTGAGTCTCCCAAGTGGAGCTATGCTCACCTCCCAGCTACAAAAGAGCCCTTTGTGCATTTTCTCCTGCTGCTCCCAAGCCATGCACTTCTCAGGCACTGCACTGTCCCGGTCCATGCCTCAGCCTCATTGCTTCTAGCCATGCCAGTGCTTCTGACTCAGTTGGACTCTCAAGTACCTAGAGAATTTAGCTATCAATCAAGATACCTACCACTCTTTTCCTGACATCTGCTCTCCTTCTTTTCTGACATCTCCATCTCTGACAGCTTTGCTCCTCACCCACCTGCCATTTGGTTGCATATTTCATGGAAAGCTTTACCTGGGCAATACTTCCTCACTCTCACCATCAAAGATTCTTGCTGCAGTAGAAGGGAGACGTGGCTCTTAATGATGGAAACACTGATGGTGTGCCTGTGTTTCAGCCTTCGCTGGCAAGTCAATGCCAGCAGCAGATGACACCTCTCTCCACCTTTAGCATCCTAAGGGAGGGTGCAAGTAGTGTGCACAGCCTGCATCACTAAACAGGGATTGCTATCGTTTTAGGAAGGCAGGACTCATTGCTCAGGCTCTGCCAATACTGTCTTCAGCACTCACCCTGGCATGTTCCCATGTCCTCATTTCCCCCACTTGCTGTGGCTGTATCAGTCCCTCAACCTTGCCACATTACATGAGAGGGAAACCTCAGCTCATGTCTGCGACCATAAGCTCGGTTTCCTTCCCACTGCACTCATTTCCTAGCAGTGGTGACAAGCAGCTTCGATTTACTGGCTCCAAGGGAATTTTATTTTGAATGTTTTATTCAAGCCAGAACGTGGCTGTGGCCAGGAGCAGGGCTCTTGTCCCAGGGGCTGCGGCATCTCCTCCCTTCCCATTATGGCCATAGGTGTGGGAAGGCTGCACAGGTCATTGGTGAGAACAAACACACAAAAGGATGTGCTTGTCACTTGTATCACACTAATGCAGCTCTCATTAGCTGCTAATTTTTGATGGAGATGTGTGTGCACTAATGGGAGTTTGCCAGGATAGAAGTAATTTAAAAAAAAAAAAAAGGTCCTTTCAGCATTTTATAATCATTCTGAATTATTAAACAGGACAGAATTTTTAAAGCCTAATTCACTTTTCCATTATTTATGCTGACTGCTTCAGTTTTTATCCCATCTTTTGAGAGGTATGAATTCACCAGAAAGTTTCACTTTCAGGTTGTGATGCTGTCGGGTGTTGGCGACTGCCAAGACTGCAGTACTGCTTATTTCAAAAGCCCGGGGGAGGGGGGGGGGCTGCATCTTTTCCCCTTTCCATGTACGACATTGAAATTTCAGACCACTTTTAGCACTGCACCTACAAGCCGAGGAATTTTTCCAGTTGCGGCAAAAAGGCCACTGAAAAGCAGAGGAAAAAAAAAAAAAGTCAGCACATCAAAGGTACAGGGTAGGGAGCAGCACAGGGGCAGATCTGTCCTGCAGTAGGTATGTGATCAAACAGATAAGCGTCCATGCCTGCAACCCAGCGCTGTCTTCCAGCCCTTGCTAATATATCCCAGCTCCAGCAGCAATCTTCGCTCTGAAACAAAAGGGTTTTAAACCATAATTTACTGTTTCTTTTTTCAACGTATTTCTCAATCGGTTCAATATGGTCTTGAACCACTAAACTCAAGTGTTTGACTTGCTTCCAAATAGAAATGTTCATAAAAAATAAAATAAAAGTAAAAGTAAAAAAAGGAAAGGGGGGAGAGGGAGAAGAAAATGCAAGAAAAAGAGAAGTGCTCTGGTAGTTTAAATCAGTCAGCCCTGCATAGTGATTTAAAACCGGTGGAGCACTTCAGGTTTTCATAAGCACTTAGCTTTGGAAGCAGTCCGAGAGTCCCGAACACGTGCATTTGTGGAATCATTTACCATTATTAGAGAGTTTGAATGGTGCTTGAGCTCTCCCTCTGCCCTGATAAGCACTTGGATTGCCTATGATTAGTAGGGTGGTTTCAAGCTTGTGCACAGTTGAGAGTGATTATTTTAAAGCGTGCCATCGCCTGTCCCTATCTCCAAAGATCTGAGATCTTCCAAATTCATTAATTCCTTCAGCTCATCTGAATGGAAATTACTAACTAGATGTACTTACCTCAGTGCAGTTTTACAGCATGTGTCACAGAGAATAATAAATGTTTGCAGCCAGGGCAGATGGAGCAATAACTTGCATGCCACAGAGCACTCCTGTGCTGGGCAAGACCTGTTATTAAGATATGTGATTGTAGAACCTCTGTGCTCCAGCCACAGACTGGGAAATTCTGGTTTTAGATGCCTCACTGATTCCTTGAGCTGGAAAGGACAGAAGGACAGTACTTGATAGTCCCATGTGTTTTACTGTATTGAATTTCATTGCATTGCTGGGCAAGACTTGGTTAATCCAAGTCCAGATTCTTGCACCAGCATGTAGGAAGTCAACGAGGTTGTCAGATGGAGCTGTGCAAAGAGCTGATCTTTTAGGTTTTCTGGCTGAACCAAGGAAGTTAAAAAAGTTTAAGAATTCAGGTCACTTATAGACATAAATGTTTTGTTTTTCTGAGATAAGCAAAAATCTGAAAGAAAAAAACCCTGTTTCTTGGGTTTTTTACTTGCAAGCTTTTTGGTTGTTAACTGCACACAAATTTTGAAATAAAAATCTGTTGCAATGAGAAAAATGGAAATTATTTGACTTGAAATCATCACAGCAATTTCCTCCAGGTCTTTTGCCGAGGTGGTGAAACAGCAGAAAATACAAACACGAGTTCCTAGTTTTCCATGGAAATTTTTGACTGGCAAAACCCTGCACTGTCCAGTATAAAAGCAACATGAAATGCCCAAATTTATTCACGAAGCAAGCTGAGTTTATGATGGCTGCTCTTCAGTCCAGCTCCCTGTGAGACAGGGCTTTGCAGAAGCCCAGAGCTCTGCTGCTGCCGGTGGGGAAGATGACAGGAGTTTGAACTTTCGAGAGGGTCCCTAGATTCCTCCATGTGGAAAATCAGAACAATCTGCTGGCAAAGAGGTCAAATTGGAGGCATAAGAAAGATAATCCCACCCCTGCCTCCTCCCAGACATGCAGCCAATGGTCTCCAGCATCCTGGCCAGCTCCAAGCTCCCACAGCCTATCTCAAAACATCATAAAATGGCTTATCTCTAACAAGAAGAAAAAGAGAGGGAGTTTTCCCTGACAGACAAATGATGGGAGCTGCGATGCCTTCCCTGTCTCCAGGACCTCAGCCCCCCCCACACAGGGGGCTAATCTTTGTGCTATCTAAGCAGGTTATTAAATGCTATAAGGGTCTGACAGACAGGCTTGTGTCCCCAGCCTGCCCTGGGTCTTGGTTGGGCATCTCTTCATGATGGCTCCACTCTTTGCTAATTAGTTTGCAAAGAGAGGGGCTGGGAAGTACCAGATACCTGAGTGTCCTCTACTGCACAGGAAGCTGCAGTCCTGGCCATTCCTATGTAGGAGAGGTCGGCTGGTCCTGCTTCTCCAAGGCTCAGTCTTGGACTTCTGTTTCTGTCCCATCGCTTTGTAGAAACCGGTACCTCCAGAAGATGATTCACCTGACCCAGTCCCCTGTTTTCAGATGAGATTATTGTCTGGCTGACTCATGTGGAAACATTTGTGCTAGAGAACCTTAAAATTAGGACAGATGACTCCCTCCCAACTTACTGTGTCTTACCAGCATACCCCACAACCCCACTGTCTCACACACAATTACCCTTCTGACAGCTCCACTGTACTGCAACTGAGGGACTGTTTGGCTTTCTGCAGGTTGTCTGTAGCAGTCAAAACCAAAACTGGGGCTTCTAAGACATGGGCCAACATATTAAACATGTTCATCCTTCCTCCTGCATAGCACGTGTGCTCTGTCCTATGCATGCCTCGGTCTTGGCCTGCAGGGTTGCGGAGCATTTCATGCAGAATGCTGATGTCCATAATACCGTCAACTCTTTCCTGATATTTAAGAAAGCAGATATCTACTGATTTCCCCCCAAAGTAATTGTCATTGTCTTTAAAAGCTCAATTTAAAGAGCTTACAGGCTGTGTGCAGCTATGTTGTGATGATGGTGGTTTAGGGATATGGAGCTTAATTTTAACGGGGAAGTTCTGTGTACTCTTCTGACTCTCCACCAAAATGCAGCTCTCTGAATTGTAATCTTTCATTCAAACACTTGTGTGAAAAGCTGGATATTTTTTTTTGCAAGAACATATTCAGAGCTTGTTTTTGAGAGGAATGCCCAAGAAAAACCTCAAACCCGTTGATTTCACATATCCAAGATTCCAGTGTCCTAAAGAAATGTCCATCAGGAGGCCCTCCCCCATTCTTACCTTTGTGAAAAAGAAAAAAAACTTGGGCCAGATCCAGCAGCTACTTCTTGAAATGAGATAGTCATATATTTGCACACTGCCCTGCTACCCTATAAAACACTGAAAAATTGGGTCTGAAGGAGATTATTGCTTTCTGGAAATACAAAAGGAGTTTGAAAGACCAAAACATAGCCTAAATATAGCTGTGATAAAGGGGACAACTCTTGGGTAGCTGTGCTGGTATCTTTAATTACAGCAGCACAGACTGGAGTGAGAGCTGTAGCCGAGGATGCCATTCCTGCTCTGACCACTGACAGGTCTGGATGATGCTGTTCAAGCTATTTCACAGCCCAGTGCCTCAGTTTCCCTTTCTTCAAAATGGAGGCTGGGATTCCTGCCCTGCAAACAGCTTCAAGCTGTGCTTGGCCACTGCTGCAAGACAGAGATCTGAGAGGTTTGTGGGGTTGTGTTTTTCTCCCCCTAGATGCTCGAGTCTCTTTTGTCTCATTTTACAATCCTTAATAGAGGGGGGGAAACACACCTGAATTTGCCATGGTCTGGAGGAGAAAGTCATTCTCATTATTAAGCTGTTATTTTTATGAAGCCATAACTTACAGGCTCTCAATACTTATGTTATAGTAGTCAAAACCCAGGATGAGATCCCATAAACCATTCTTTATAGTAACCAGATGGTCATCAAGGCTGCAAAGGTACCTGACAGTGCCTGTTACAGGGAAACACCTGCATGAACCTTAACCATCTCTATGCCAGCTCTGCCAGTGGGGTGACCTCTCCTGGGTGGTTATCTGGGGGATACTGCCACACTCTCCCTCCCCAGACCTGCTAACCAATGCTGTCCTGTCACAGGGATGTGTTAGCAGCCCTGACTCTTTCCCTTTTACTTTTAACCCTGTCATTGGACATAATGTGAGTAGGTGAAATATTTACTCCAGCTTTTCACCTCTTACAAAACTGGGATGGCTTTTTCTTGGCCTCCTGCTTTATTTATGCCCTCCCCTGGCAGATGCCCCCAGGAAGGCTTTTTGGCAAGTCCCCAGATCACAACGGACAGGGTTGTGGGTTCATGTCCCCTCTTTGACCCTCCATGCTGCCAGAACATGCCAGGTCCCACCACCCTTTCCCCTGACAGCCAGTGTAACCCCTCTCGGAGGCCACTTTCCTCCCCATCTTAGGGCTGTTGGCCTACCTCCTTACACTGGTGATGCCAAAATAAGCACGTGTAAGTATTAGGCCAGTGCTAACTCGTGTTACCTTGACCAGGAGAGGTTAGCAAGCAGTCTCTGGAGCGTGTTGGCTGGCTGATCCCAGGAGGGTGATCAGAGAGGGTGCTGAGAAAAAGATTTGCAGGGAAAAGAATAACCTATCCAGGCACATGTGTCAGTGCTGTTGGCAAAGCTAATGACTAGACTAATGACTAATAATTCCTAATAGCAACAGGTTCACAGCACCTGATGTGGCAGGGAGGTGCTGCTACTGAAAGGTTTATTTCATCTCTCCTAAAAATCAGAGACGGGCAGGTTTTGCTCTCTAAACCACTAATTAAGCAGAACTGGTGGGGAAAAAAAAAAAAAAGAAGAAGAAGAAAAAAAAAAGAAATTAAAAAAAAGAAAAGAAAAGAAAAAATGAAAACCCTCTGAGGAAAGACACAACATTGATTTTGCAAAGGGAAATGCTGCTGTTCCAAATCTGCTTTGCTCCATGCGTATCTCAGCTTGCTTGCAATATCCTGCAGCAGTCGAACATTCGATTGAAATAATATTGTTCAAAACCACCATTTCAGGACAGGTAACTCCTTCTGAGAAACAGTTGCTGCCAGTGAACTGTCAGGAGAGGCGTTCCATTTGATATTATTTCTCTTTGCCCCAAAATGAGCTTTTACAACCTGTGAAGGCAATATTCCCTAAGCACACCATGAAGATCTGGGGCTTCTGAGCAGGAGGGAAGCACTGGGACTCCTGCAGTGCCCCTCTTCCCTGTAAACCTGATGTGACCTTCATTTATGTGCCACTGTCCTGCATGGCCCTATTCTCTCTTAAAAAAAAAAAAAAAAAAAAAGGAGAAAAAAAAGGAGAAAAAAAAGCCCTTAGTCATAGGATCTTTCCTCAGAAAGCCACACCAGCTTCGTTTCCCAGAGGATGAGTCACACGCTGGCCTCACCAGCATCCTGCCTGTCACCGC
Source organism: Megaceryle torquata (assembly GCA_024611175.1). NCBI lineage: Eukaryota > Metazoa > Chordata > Aves > Coraciiformes > Cerylidae > Megaceryle > Megaceryle torquata. The sequence continues at coordinate 33,542 of JANIJG010012544.1, forward strand.
TGGGCCCATGACAGGACAGAGGAAGGGCAAAAGGGTATTCAGCAGAGGATTTCCAAAGAAAAGGCAAATGTGTCTTAGTACGGAAGTCAACGATACCAGCACTGCATTGATGTGCTTTGCAACCTTACATCGGTGTGCCAGCGATGGCTGTGGGTGTGGAAAGGCCATGCTGAGCACCATGGAGGAGCAAATGCAACCCATCCTTCCACTAACACCTTGGCGATGAGATTACCCCTCTAAGTAATAAATATGAGCAAGCAGGTTTTTTGCCCTAAAGTGACAGGTATGCTAGAGTCCTAAAAGTGGACATTAAATAACATAGGAGATTCCAGTAATGAATAAATAGCTCTACTTTCTGCAAAGCTTTTAAATTGTGTATCTCTTTATTTTCATTGTTTGGTTACAGTTACATACAACTGCTTTCTTTGGTCTAAATGCCCAAGAATGACTTTCTAGCATCATTTTTCTGATGCCTGTCTAATATTTGTTCTCTAAAGATCATTGGTCACCTTTGAAAAGTGCAGTCAGAAGTGATTGGGGTGGATCTGATCATTCAGGTTTGAGGAAGTTTGAAGGTCCTTTTGTTGCCATAAATTGAAATGGCTTGAAGGCTGCCTCTCCATGACCTGCCTTTCCAGCACCTACCTCTCCATGTCTTGTCTCTCCATTCTTTCCTTCCTCATCCTCTACCTCTCTATCCCCTGCCCTTCCACCCTCAACCCCACAACACACCATTTCCAACAGCAAAACATCCAGCCCACCAGTTCTGAAGTGCTCTCTAATGTCTTTACTCCACCACTGACAGATGAGTTTGCATTTGTCCACCAACATCTCCACTTCTATGTTAAACTGAGCTTCCAGACACTGCCTGAAAATAGTTGGTGGTTCATGTCCCTTCCTGAGAAATCAAGTGCTGAGAGCTATCTGGGTTGGAAGGGGCAGATATCCAGACACAAGGAACAGAGGAAAGTGTTGATTTCCAGGCTATTCCAGCGTGATATTAAAACATGATGGAAAAACAGAGGATTGGGCGTTGCTAATGCTTTTGATCTTAGGGCTAGTACCTATAGACATCCATAAATTTTTCTTAGGAATTGAGTCATTAGTTCTTAATATTTCTAGTAAGTTAGTGGGAGTTGTGCAGTTTGGAATAGAAGCAAAAAAATGTGTAGGCCCACACAAAAAGTCAGCTTCAAAAAGCAATTACTAGCCCTTTCAGTCTTGAGCAATGTTTTCCCTAACAGGAAGATGTGTTTAACAGTGAGATAACTTATTCAAATCAGCTGGACACAGCCCTTTTGAGCTACATAGGCACAAAATCAGCGCTGCTCCCAGCCCCTGGCTGCTTGCTCCCCTTTGCAGTTACCAAGTTTTTCCTTCCTGTTGAGGTTTTTGTCCCCAGAGGCAGCTCAGCCTTGGTGAAAGCACTGGCCAGGGTGGGATGAGATGATGCTGGAGGAGGAGGTGGTCTGTGAAGCCTTGCCATAGGGATTAGGGAGGTGGTGTGGGTCCAGGTGTATTGCAAAGGGAAGTTTGATGGCATCTCATTGTGCAGCATTTTGACCCATACGTGGGAACAAGCGTGGGTGTCCCAACAGCAGCATTTTCTCTTGTCTGTCAGCAAGTGTGTGTAAGCACAAACTGCAGAGACCAGGAGTGATTTTCACCTTTTTTTTTTTCTTTCTTTCTTTTTCCTCCTTGGTTCCAGCCAAACATGATCAAATTGTGTTTCCTCCATGCCAAGAGGGAAGCAGGGATTTCCCTGCCACTCTTGGGGTGCTGACTCTTGCATCTGGTCTGCAAAATTCTCTCTGTTTTCACCGGCAGGAAGAGGATGAGTAACAGAGCCCCAGAAGTTCTTCCTCTTGCAGATTTATGGTCTTTTCCCTGCATGAGGGCCAAGTTCTTTCCCTGAGCAAAATTCCTAAATCAATGGCTTGATTAATAGCTGAGAAACATTTTTCCCATCGAGTCTGGAAGGACTTTTCACACATTATTAGCCAAAAGAGCCAGGGAATACATACAGATTTGTTTCTAATTGTATAAGGTAATCCATTTTAAGAGTCAGATGAATAAAATAACCTTCCTGGGTGTTCAGTCATACAAAGGAGAACAAAAGATAAAACAAAAGGTCTGAGATAATCTGGAAGTCTGAGTCTCCCTCTAATTCGCAGCATGCCAAAATATGTGACTAATGACCATCTCAAATTGCATAAAGACCTGAACTAGTAGAGGTCGCCTTAATTTCCTCCACCTTAACTAGTGCATCTCTGATGCGGAGTGTGTGTATTAGATGGGAATAAGCCAAACCAAAGCATTCCTCATCTGAGCATAGACAGGATGAGGGGTGGTGGGAAATCTCTCAGAAATTGATATGTCTGTAGTATGTTTCCCAGAGTGACTCCTGTTCAGACAAGCATAAAATTTGCAATTTCCCTTTAACATATTTCAGTGGGTTAGGATTTGGGGGTTTTTTATTTAAAAACAAAAACAACAACAACACCACGAAACCCAAACAAAAACAAAACCCACAAAAACAAAACCACACAAAAAAACCCCAAAACAAAACAAAACCCAAAACTGAACCCCAAAACAATGCACCCAGAAATAACTGCTAATCTGTTCAGAACGCAAGGCTGGGTCAAGACTGAATTTTGGAAAGTCTGATGCTACATGAATTTCAGGTTCATTTATAACCAGCAGCACATCGTGTTAGAGGATGCAAGGCACAGGGATAAGACAGCCTGTTTCTGACTTGCTAGGAGAAATTAGTACCATGTCTTAAGTCTGTGTGTAGATCAAGTACAGATCATCACGGCATGAGAAGAGCAGGGGGTGGAAATAATGCCTGCATTTTGGCAGGTTTTGAAGTAGTGCATGGGTGCAAATTGCACCTTTTGTCAGAAGTACCCAGGTGTGATCAGGGTATTGACAGCTCCAGGTGCTGGTTGGAAAACGGTCATTTATCTTTCAGCCAAACCAAACTTACAATTCCCACCAGCCCCAAGGCATTCACAGGAATCCCTTGGCCAAGAAGAGACTTCTTCCTGCTGTCAAGAGAGGACATTTCTCCCTTCGCTGCTTGGGCAGCAGAGAAATGAATCCTTTGGTGGATATTTTGGGAGGTCTGTCCTTCCACCAGTCCCCAAGGTGAGCAGCGATATGGGCAGGCAAGGGAGCTTGCGTGGCACCACTCCCAGACCACCTCCAATCACCCACCCCACTGGCCACCAGGTTGAAGCTGGGGGGATATCTTACCCTGAAAACACCCAGCTGCCAACTCAAGTTTGGCTGAGAATAGTGTGATCTTGGCCAAGTCATCCTTGCAGAGATGAGGCCCTGCACTCAGCCTCAGCTAGTTAAGGGTGTGACCTATTGAGTGGTGGCAACATGATAAACCACTGTGTGTTCATGGATACTTTACATCAAATTAGAGAGTTCGCACTGAACACAGATCTGTGCTGAGGTTAAATTTGACACAGGACAAAGAGGTTTGTTCTCTCAGAGGCACAAGGTCTGGGTTTATCATTTCTGCTAATAACATGCCCTCTAGCACACCGTAACACCAGAATTTGCTCCAAAAAGAAACAAAAAACCCAACCCACATTCACCTCATCATGTTTTACAACCCAGCACCTCTACTAATCACCTGAGACCCTGTCATGGTCAGGACTTGAAAGCATGAGGCATCAGGCCAGTTTTAGATACCTGCTTGTGGAGGAGATGAGTCCTGGTCTCCCTTGATGAGATCTTCATCAACTGCAAAGAGAGACTGGGGAGACTTGCTCAGATGGGCAATTTAGGTGTCTGCTCTTGTCAGATTAGTCACACCCAAAATATTCAAAGACATCCTACCTGCTGCAAACAAGCAGGCTTTCCCATGAAACCTCCTGCTTGCAATTCAAATACTGACACCAGACCTGATTTTGCATGATAGAAATCAAGTCTATTCTTACTTTGGTGTAATGAGGGCTGTTTATCAAATTGTTTTATTTCTCTACGTGCAGTAAATTTCATGGGGTTCGTTGCACCTGAAGTTTAACATGGGAACACCACAGAAGTCCCAAGAATAGCATCAAACTAAAAGAAATTTATCTTCTGCTAAGACTCAAATGATTGTCAGGGAAACACCAGGAGTAAATATGAATACCCAGTGGCTGAAGATAACAACAGATAATCCCCCAGGTGGTATTCCAGAATTTGGGGGTTTGGACAGAAAACAATTTACTAGATCTTTATTTTTAATTTCTTGGCAGTTTTTCCATCTGAATTGCTTTGTAATCCACTCTCACATCCCCTGGCAAAGAGGAAAGGAATCCTGTTGAAAGGGTAGAAAAGCGTGGAAAAAGAAAAAAAGACAACAATCAGAAATTGTATCTTCACATTGCGGGGGCAGAATGACAAGCAGAGAGGGCTGCATCCTGCCCACGTTAGACAGTCATTGCCATGGGGAAGGTGAGAAGCCAGATGGATTTCTGCCCTAAAGCATCCCAAGGAATGCTGCTGACCATTGCAACCCTATTCCCAGTCTCTCCCAGTCTTTTTGCTCCTCTTAGGAACTGAACTGGTTTTAATGATGTGCAAAAAAAAATCTGCAGCACTGTTCAAGGTCCTAAAAGAGCCATCTGTGAAGATGTATTCCTGTTGTGATATTGCTGCATGGTGTAGCCACAACATTTAGTGTAGCTGATCAGACATGGCAGCATGATCTACTGTGCTGAATATCTCCTGAAATCTGATTAACAAAGCATGACACCAGAGCTGGGCAGCATTTATTGAATCGAGTGATTTTGGACGGTTAAAAATGGTTTTTCCCCTAAATTAAAGACTCACATCAGTATCTTATTTTGACCTTCTTTTATTTTTTCAACAAAACACACCCCAAAATAACAACAACAACAAAAATACATCCAGTTTTCATTCATCCTCCCCCTCTTTTGTGGAAACATCAAGAAAGAAGTTTTCTGTGTCTGAAAAATGAAATGGATGGATGTTTGCTCTGATACAGATGAAAAATGTCATATTAACAAATAGCTCTTGTCTAAAAATTGTTGAATGAAAAGATTTACTATTCAGTTAATGAAAAGATCTCTATGTGGATAAATAATTCTATGTAACTGCTCCTAACTGCTGACTGTTCTTACAATCTAACTGGCTCCCAGCAGCAGGGAAGGGCACAACCTATGAATGGATCTCGTCCTGCCTTGGGCAACTTAGATGAGGGATAGTTTAGGATGTAAGAGTTTTGCTTGTGGGGATCTCCAGGCACCTCTTCTCTGGGTGGTCTCCTCTGAGTGTTTTGAGCAAGGCTTTGCTGTCAGGAAGGCTGCCATCATTTCCTTAGACTCAAAATGTCACTGCCTCACTCTTCTGCAGGAAAGGGCTGTCTTGCCATGTCCTGGAACTGTGGTTGCCGTACCCCAGAGCTGCATAGACCTGGACTCCCTCCTTGTTTCTCCAAGTGCCTCTCTCTGCTCCCCCTGCATTGAATGTGGTGTGCTTGCCTGTTTGTTTGTTTGTTTTTCCAAAGGAATAGCCCCAAAACAAACCAGACAAGGAGCAAATACTGAGATGGTTTTTCAGGTCCTGTAAGACTGAATGATTTGAGTACATTACAAACAGAAACTCATAGAATAGTTTGGGTTGTAAGGGACCTTTAAAGTCATCTAGTTCAACCCTACTGCAGAGACATCTGCAACTAGAGCAGGTTGCTCAGAGCCTACCTACCACCTCCCTGGGCAATATGTGACAGTGTTTCACCCTTTATCTAGCCTGAACCTATCCTCTTTTTGTTTAAAACCATCGCCACTTGTACTATTGCTACAAAGTCTATTAAAAAGTCTGTATCCACCTTTATTAGAAGCCAAGTTTAAGTATCAGAAAGCCACAATAATGCCTGCAGGGGACATGGGCTGCATGCTGGTTTTGCTGATGCTTTCTGCCCTACTGCCCTTCCCCCTTAGCACTGAGAGCTCCCTTGATTTGGAGGAAGGAGGTTGCATCCATCAGACCAATGTGGGAGAAGAAACTTTCCCTTTTCCCTTTTCCCAGTTCCACTCTTTTCCTCCTGGTCTGCAGGAAATTTCTCAGATTGCAGGTTCAAGGCGAGTTTGGACAAGTTGATGGAAAATTGTTATTAAACAGAGAAAACCCACATCCAGCTCAGGAAGTCTCTGAGCTGTGAAAGGCTGAGTCTGGGGGAGATCTAGGGAGAAGTATCAACTCCTGTCCTAGTTGCTATATCCCTCTTGTAACATCTGCTCTTGGTTCCTCCTGGGTACTAGGCTAGCTGGCCCTTTTTTTCTGTCCCATCTCACCACAGCTGCTGTTTGCAGTATCTCCAGCAGAAGAGCTTGGAGCTGAGCTCCTGAAGGGTGGGTGGCACGGATGAGGGTAGATGATGGTGTTCACCACCAGACCTAAAACATCAGTTATTCACCTTCATTTACACCAAGTTTTTCAGACAAAGGCTGACCCTTGTACACAGCACTTTGCATGGGATGGACACCATAATTTTTTCTTTGGAGCAGAGATGGGAGTCTTTTGTATGTTAACCCATGTGGCTCCAGGGTCAAACTTCTACTTGTATGTCTGTGAATGTATAATGTGCTTGCGGGCATGTGTGTGTGTGACATATAATATCTCAAAACTGATTTCTCCCAAGCTCACTTACTGATGATTTTTAAGCAGTGAATGAGTTCAGGAAAAGCTGGGACAATTGATGAACAGGTTAAAAAAGAACTTCTTTTTTTTTTTTCTGTGCAGCTCCAGAGCAAAGCACAGTTTAAAGCACAGAACAAAAACCACCAAAAGACCAAGAGCAACAATAGAGTGTTTTCCTTCCTGTATGTTTGTTACAGTTTGTGCTGGCCATGCAAAAAAAAAAAAAAAAGCCTAAATAAAATCTGGCACACAGGTCATTATGTTCTTTGGGAATCAGAAATAGACTGAGTGGGCTTGGTAGGCAAAAACACATTTCACAAGCTCCTTCTCGTCACAAAGCCAATATTTGTTCAGGAGTGAATTCTTCCTTTGGGTAATTAATATTTTTTTGCTATTTATTGCTCACTGGATGGAAGTTTTGGAATGTGTAAAGAAGGGGGGAAACCTGGCAGAGTTCCTTGCAGTTATTACATTGCTGTTGAGTCCTCCAACAAAAATCACAGCACTGAGCGTACATTCCTTTCGTAAGCAAAATGGATCATCAGGCGATGGAATGGCTTCAAAGGAATGTGTGCATCATGCCTTTGACATTTTGCTACAGCTCGAGCAGGAGGAGAGAAAAAAAAAAAAAAGAAAGAGCTATGGATAAGCACTTTCCTTAGGTCGTACATTTGTTCTTGCCCGTCTGCTGTGAAGGAAGATTTCCACTTGGCACCTGAGAGGCTGGAGCCTCAGCTATTCCTCTTCCAAGCCACACGGTCGAGAAAAGCCAGAGAGTTTACATTAGAGAGGAACAGGAGGTGAAGGAAATTGTAAACTCGAGTGAGATGTTATAGGGCAGGTTAGATGCTGGTGGGTAGACTAACAAAAGTGGAATGTTATTGCTAAAATCTGGCTCCTTCCAAAAAACCCGTAACATTGTCAAAGCCTTGAGTTTCGTCTGCTAGTTTCAGACATTCCAACATATGCTTCTTATTTTGTTTTTAATACTTACAGTCCATCCAGAGACAATTCATGGCAACTGTGGCTATTGTAACACTATATAAAACACAGGGTTTGATGACAACTGATATGAAGTGTGATTGGAAAAAATAATGCCCCCTGGTAATGATAATATTTCCTGCTCAGATTGGTCTCACGATAATAGGCCTGCTCCAGTGGTGTTTTCAGAGTTATATACAGGACTCTGGTATTACATTACAGCTGCTGCCTAGTTATACATCCGTGTGAATAGGAGGGAATAAATCCGCATGCAGAAACACCAGAATGTCTGAAAATGGGGGCCAAACGGCAACAATTTCTTGTTTAACTCTTGCGTTGTGGGTGAAGCATCATCTGCTTGTACCCACCTGACCAGGGAAGCATCTTGCCTCGTTTCAAGGGGAAAAGAGATGCAGCCTCTGGAGTGTGCCCTTCACCATGCCAGGCTCTGCAGCCCCCTGCCCTGCCCCAGTAGCCAGCCTTGACCAGCTCATCCCTGGGAGCTTGGCAGCCTAGCTCGGGAGGTCAGAAATAGCTTGGAGCAGGAAGCTTTGCTTTTAAAGAGGATGGTGGATGTGGATGAGAAGCAGAGCTGCTCTGCATGGGGGCGGGGAGAGGGGGGCCCGAGAACCTGCCCAGTGGATGAGGTTGTGGATGGTTCACTTCATCCTGTTCCAAGAGGAAACACGTTTGAATTCTTTGTTGTAGCTCTGCAAGCAGTCCAGCTCACCGGCTCTGGGGGTTTATTCTCGTGGAGGAGCAGAGTCATGTCTGGCTCGGGATACCAGCGCTAACACAAGCCTGTTTATCTTGGGTTTCCCTGTCTCATCCTTCTCACTCCACAGCACTTAATTATGGCAATGCCAGCGCAGCTAGGGACGGGCCCTGGCTTCTGCCCTCTGGCTTATATCATTTAAATCCTCATTCCTTCCACAGGGTTCCAGGTTTCAGAGGTCAGTGGGTGTAAGGAGAGGAAGATGAGGGACTGGCTTCCTTGACCAGAAGTGCATGAATATCTATGTTGGTGAAAAAACGTGCCCAAAAGGCCAGTGCTGCTGGGCTGGGACACGTCTTGGATCATGGATTTATCCGCTGGCTTTCTGTGACCTGCAGCAAATTCCTTCCCAGATTAAAGGCCTAAATCAATGGATGTGAGATAAGGGCACCTCCCCACTATTTCTGTGTCTGAATCGGCCCATGCATGGCAGTGAGGTCTGCTGTAAGGCTTCATGATTACTGGAGCTGCAGGTTGGATGTTGAAGCCCAATGCATGGATCGTGTAAGCCTTGGACTGTGTGAACGTTCAAAGGTGATTCCTGCTGTTGAAAGTGACCACAGCAGCCCTCAGGAGACAATGGCAGCTGGAAGAGTTCTCCAGAAAGGATGTGAGCAAAGGAGAAATTCCTGAAGGAGACAAAAAAGAGGTCAAAAGGACTTTTCTAAGAAACTGGGGGAGGTGTTTCAGCTCTTTCAACCTCATTTCTGCCCCACACAGCAAAACTGGGGGAAAATTAGGGTAAAATGCCCTAGTTTTTAGGCTAGTGGGAACTGTGGGACCTATGAAAGTGGACTGTAGGATTTCACCTCCAGAAAGCAGGGGTGCCTCAAAGACCTCCATGCCAGGAAAACGTGCTATCAACAAGAAGGAATGAGATGATGCTGGTACATGCAGATTGCCCCAGAAACTCAGAACCCTTGGACTCAGTGGCCCGAGACCACATATCTGGCAGTTATCTAAGCAGGGGGATGCAAGACAAAGTCTGCAAATAAGATCTGATCTCTCTCGGAGAGGGAGGGAACTGAGTCACCCAGATATGCACTAACATCAAGGGGAAACTTCAAAGAGGCCAAGAAATTCAGGATCAAGGACTCCAAGGAAATATCTTCAAAGGCTGAGCAATCTGACCCTGGGGCTGGGAAGAATGCTAGTGTCCACCCTCTCCAGTGTGGCAGTGGAAGGGGAAATTATGCAACTCTCAAAAGTCTGCAAACATGAGCAAAGACACGTGGAAACGGTATCGTTCAAGACAACTGGCGTCATGCCTTGGGAGCAAAACAAGCTGAAGTCCCCACTGCTCTCATGAGGGAGCAGACAGGACTTTTTCTTGCCAAATCCCAATGGCCTGACATGAGCCTCAGGCTCTACAACACAGATATTGGTAGTGAAATTCCCAACACAGTTTTTATTCTTCTCAAACTGTCTTTCGCAACCGCTTCCCTGCTCTGCAAATTGTGTCGAGCTGCTGCTAAAGGACCCTCAGTTCCCATCTCTGCAATGCTGCACAGGAACAGCAAGTATCGGGGGTACAGAGGGGAGTGACTTACACATGGGGTCTTCCTAGGTTATTTCATGTCCCTCTCCAGAGCAGCATGTTGCAGAGTTGGTTACCACACTGTGTGTGTATTTGGTTTTGCTCTCAGAGGTTTCCTTCAGCCTGAAGAAGAAGTTGTTTAACATGAAGGGATGCAGTTTGCTCTAGGTTTGTTGGCTAATGTCATGAAAGCTTATTTTCCTGTCAGGGATCCTAATCCTATTGCAACCCACAGCCCTCAGACAGGCTTTGGAGACAGCTCTACAACTACCTGACCTGTACAGTTCACACATGCGCTATGTTAGCAAAAGAACCAAGAGGAAGCCACTGGAGGAGGTGGCTCTGGAGCCACTTGCCCAAGCAGGACCCAAAGGCAGATTTGTCTGCCACCAAAGACAAAGAGGAGATGCCACTAAATCAGACACTGATTCCCAGGAGGAGAGGGAACAGCCTGCAGCAAGGCAAAGCACAACCCGCTGTGTTCCTGGAGTCAGCACGTGGGTCTGAGCCTTACCCCTCCAGATCAGGGAGAGCAGAAAGAGGGGCTCAGACACCACACATCTGCCCCCCCCCCCCCCCCCCCCCCCCCCCCCCCCCCACCACCGCGCCCCCGCGGCCGGGCGTTCGGGCGGGGCGCCGTGGGGGGAGACTCACCCAAGCCACGCATCGGCCTACGCTACCAGC
>JANIJG010012544.1:44281-57387 GCA_024611175.1 Megaceryle torquata
CCCAGGGACCCCCCCCCGCCCCGGGGCAGCCTGGCACCCCCCTGAACACCCCCCGGGGGGAAGAGGCTTTTCCTCCCATCCACCCTCCCCCCCCCCCCCCCCCCCCCAGCATCAGTCACATCCAGCTGTGGTGTGATTGGTTCGTGCCCAGGGCTGAATGCTGTTGGAAAACCCCCAGAGCAGGTTTTACCTGCACTAAAGCTCCAGCCTTTGCACTGTGAAGGCACAGCACTGGGTAACGGGTGACAGGAAGATGGTTCAAGGATGGACACATTGGGGCCAGGCACCCCATGCATCCAGATGCTGTAGGAGTGGTGATGGGGTTAGCGCTGGGGTTAGGGGTTTGCACACTGGACAAGGAGCACGAGTCCCATGAATGCTGCCCGCAGCACCGTGCAGTGCATCATGCAGTGAAAGCTGCAAGTTGGAAAAGGACCTGGGGGTATTGATTGATAGTCAACTAAATATGAGTCAGCAGTGCGTGCAGGTGGCCAAGAAGGCCAATGGCATCCTGGCTTGTATTAGAAACATTGTGGCCAGCAGCAACAGGGAGGTGATTGACCCCCTGTACTCAGCACTGGTGAGGCCACACCTTGAATATTGTGTTCAGTTCTGGGCCCCTCACTATAAGAAGGACACATAAGTGCTGGAGCTTGTCCAGAAAAGGGCAAGAAGACTCATGAAGGGCCTAGAGCACACGTCCTGTGAGGAGTAGCTGAGGAAGCTGGGGTTGTTTAATATGGAGAAGAGGAGGCTGACAGGAGACCTTATCACTCTCTGCAGCTACCTGAAAGGAGTTTGGAGCCAAGAGGGGGACAGCCTCTTCTCCCTGGTGACGTGTGACAGGACCAGAGGGAATGGCTGCAAGCTGTGCCAGGAGAGGGTTAGGCTGGATATTAGGAAATATTTCTTCACTGAAAGGGTTATCAAACATTGGAACGGTCTGCCCAGGACAGCAGTGGAGTCACCATCCCTGGAGGCATTTAAATGACGTGTGGACCTTGTGCTTAGGGACATGTTTTAGTGGTGAGCTTGCAGTGTTGGGTCAAAAGCTGGACTAGATGGTCTTGAAGGTCTCTTCCAACCAAAGACATGCTGTGATTCTGTGATCCCACTGTGCAGCCCCAACACTGCAGCTCCATCCCCTGGGTACCAAGGCCGGCTCCATCCAGCTGGCACAGGGAGCTGTGGAACTGGCTGAGAAACGTGCTAGCAACCACTGCACAAGCTCTCTGGGGGCTGCCGCTTGCCAGGCCCTGCTGCAGCCCACGCTATCTTGCCTTGGCTGCTGTGCTCCCCTAGACAGCTAACACAGGTAGGCACTTCGCCCAGATCAGCCCTTCCCCAGGCTGGGCAGACACCAGCACCCAGCTGTGTGGGTTAGCTGTCTGCCCGCGATAAAAATCGTGGAAAAGATCTGGCTTTTTGTTAACAGCTGTGATTTTTTTTCTTTTCTTTTATGTCTACCACCCTCTCCTGAGCACTGCTGTGAAGAAGAAAAAAAATAAATAAAATAAATTTCCCAATTAGAGGCATGGTGAGGATGGTTCACTCAGCAGAAAGCAGCAAATATTCCCATGGTCCTGGAACAAAGCAACAACTAGAGGCCAGATTTATGATTTTAGTTATATTGGCAGAAACTTGGAAGAAATCCACTTATATAACCTGGGTTTGCTGTGGTGTGAGTGAGGTGTGGGTCTCCTGCTTTGCTGCTCTCAGCGTGGTGGGTGCTGCCTGCATCCTTGCTCTGATTCGTGGGTGCAAGTTTGGCTTTCTGGATGTGAACACATCCGGTTATTGCCAGGCAGGAAACTGTCTCGTTTGCCAGCAGCAGCAGCAGGCTGCCAGTGCCGTGACTCGGCTTTTAGCCAATATATGATTTTATTGGTTTTTTTGCTTGATGACAAAGAGAGCTCTGATTATTCAGAGTATGTGATTTTGGGGTGTCCCAGGCACAGACCTCACTGCATGTCCCTTCCTCGGTATGATTTCTGTTTGAGACCAAGTGCAAGAAGCATGAGTGAGTTTGGTCTCCTGTTTGCCCTTGGCCAGATGATCCAGGAAGGAGACATGTACACAACAGGGTTCTGAAACAAACAGCTTGCCAGCATACTTGGGCTGGCTTCTCTGACCATGCATTGGGCGGGTTCAGAAAGTTACAAGAAGACTCATCCCCAAGTGCTGGAGAGATGCAGGGTGCTTGACACCCATCTTGAGTCAAGCTCATGAGTCTGCCCCAGGACAATGTGTAAAGAGAACGCTCTAAAACTGATGAAGATGGGCTGAAGTTGTTTGTTCCATGGGGACCATGTAAAGATCCTGCCCACAGGATGGTGTAGAGAAAGAAAGGCTAGCCTTGCAAAAGAAGGCAAAGTCATCCAGGTAGTCAGCTGGGTGTGAAGATCAAGGCCACCACATCTCATGTCCCTGCTCCTCAGGTAGTTCCTAAGTAGCTTGCTTCAGCTCCCAGCATCTCAACTGGGAACACCTGCAGAAAGGCTACTAGATGCATTCCAGCACACATGCACAGTGGGAGGCCATGGGAGCATGTGGGTTTTTCTGCCAGCAATGTCTAAAACACTCTTTGCAGAAAGACCCTCACAGACTCTGAAGCTCTTGGCTAAAGCCTTTTCTGTCTCCAGGTCTAGTACAGTCTTCCTTCTTGCACTGGCAGAGGAGATTGAAGCTGCTTTAGGCTGCTGCTACCTTTCCACCTCCAGAAGCCTGCATCTGGGGGGAAGCCAAGCAGAAGATGCCATCATCCCTGGCTGGCTGGAGCCTCCGCTTTGTAGGAACTTTGCAGTCACCCTGTCTTTTCTCACCAAACAATAAGGCTTGCAGATAGAGCAACTGTCTCCATCTTAATCCCTTTCCCTTCAGGTTGGTTGGGAGCAGAAAGGAGGAAAATGGGCTTTGCCAAAAGAAGGCAAGTCCCTGGCTTTGGTAGGCTGCAGTGGAAACAAGAAGGTAATGATGTTGTTTAGATGTGATGATGCTTATTGCCTGTAGAAACCATGGCAGAACCATGAAAATAATTATGTCTGTGCCATGAAGATGAAGAAATGAGAAGGCTGGGACAGGGAATACACCCTGCACCCTGAAGCATGTTTCATGCAAAAAGACTGTTCAAATATTTCTGAGGAAATAGCTATTTCTGTGCCTTTCCAGTGCACTAAATGGGATGGTTCTAGATTGGGCAGTGCCTGCTGTTTGACTGTGAATCACGTCATCCATGCAATGCTAAATGCAGAAAACATTAGCAGCACAAAACGGGATGGAGGAGCTGAAACAAAATAGTTTTGCCCAACTTTACAAGGATTGTTCATCTCTGAAACTGTTATGCAATTCTGAACGTTGAGTGTACGTGTATGTGGCTTATAATAATAAGCTTTATCCTTTGGGATTGCACCCTGCCAGGACAAAGTGTATTTATAAAACAGCTATGTAGGTGTATTGAGACAGCATGTGCCAATGTCAAGTGAAAGTACATTGCAGCAGTGATTTTAATGACAAGGCTCTGTGCTGATGATTTGGCCCAATGTCTTCATAGCAGAGGCTGTAGCACTCTCATCCACAGATTTCCATATGAAACCTATAACTTTTGGTGGAGGCTTTCCATCCCTTCTCACAAGTTCCTCTGGGCCAAGCACACTGTAAATTAAGTTGCTTTATTTAAGGACTAGAACCAAAACCCTGGAGCCAAACACCTTCTGTCTTCATTCATATTTGAATTTGTGGCTTGGGCCTACCTCCAACTGTATCGTAAAGTGTCTTTTTCTCTGTTAAGGTGTAGACAGAGCCAGCAGTTATGAGACAATGTCCAATGCATTGTGTCTCATGTTCACATTCAACAGATCCTTTGAGGTCCATGTACCCATATGCAGAAAAGGGTTATTTAGAGGAGTAAGAATATTGAACAAGATTTGTTGTGTGATCAGGCATGTTGGCTCACAGTGTAGGAGAAGGAAACCAGATCCCTGAGGGCTGAAGAAGACCCTGGGAAGATCTGCCCTAAGTCCCATCAGGCAATGGGAAGACTGGAGTGGGGAGCCCCCACTGCTGCTGCCTGAGCCCACAGCCCACGGCATTCGTGACTAACAAGGCAGCAAGAAACACGGAGAACAAAGAAGAGATCTACCCAAAGATACCAAAACCACTCGTCTCTGCTGCTTTGCAAACTGAAGCACAGCAGGCATGTGGGTGTGAGGAGAGGTCATGGGTCCCTCCCTACTTCAGATCCAGCCATGTTGCTGCCCAAAAAATACACTCCAGCACTGGTGATCTGCGTAGAGGGGATCGCACCCAATTCAGTGCAGGGTATCAAGTGTTCATCCCATTTCCATGTTTTCATGGAAAACGTGTCCACAATATTTTCTTGTGCAGCTACTGAGAGTAGCCAGCTCAGCCTGTTCACACATGGAAATAACCCCTGGCCAGCAGGAACATGAGCAAACAGGGCAAGATGTGACTTAAAACCACTGTCAGGTCAAGCAGGGAGTGGCTTGGCTTCCCCTGAATCTGATTTGGTCCGCAGTGCAGGAACCAGATAACAAGGGAGTTTTGTGCATTTTTTCAACAAAGGTACCTGGACACCAAAGGGCTGAGAGTCACACACTGGTGGTGACTAGAAAAAAATAAAATGCATAAGTCTTTACCTGTTGGGAGAGACCTCAGGTCAAAGGTATTGATGGTCTTGCATATAGAAAAAAAAATCTTTCTTCCTCATTTTGTAGTATTTATGAGGAAAATTGGGTGCAGGGTGGTTAAAGACATGGCTCATGGTCCCCCAGAAAAGCCAGTACCAGAGCTAGGAGCTCTAACCCTAAAGACTGTTCTTTACAACAAAGGTTTAGGTGGAGAAAGCACGGAGGACATGACTGACACACCAGTTCTGGGCATAGCCTCATCAGTGCTTCTATCCTGCAGATTGGCTTTCCCTCTGTTCCACATGCACCTCTGAATAAAAACCACAGCATCAAAAAAGGGATTGTTATTGCTCTGTCTGAGTCCAGGAACGAGGCTGAGCTGCTTAACTGGAGGCTGATCTGTAAAAAATGACAACCTTTTGCCCCTTCATCTCATCTCTTTGCAGGTTTTCACACAGGCTTCTCTGAGCACACAGACAGGCTGGTTTTACATGCCTCACAGAGAGGAAGGAAAAAATGGAAATCATTTGTTCTTTGGTATCTGTGTCCCTCCAGGAAGAAGCTGAAGCCCTCTGAAATGTGCTGGGATGCAGGAGCACAGATGCTTGGGCTATCTCACATCAGCTAGATAGGAACATTTCTTTATTTCAATTGCTCTGGCTTCTGAGGACACCAAACACAGTGTTTTTTAGGACACAGAAGTGTTTAGATCAAGCAGGAAGATTTAAGCTGGAGCAGGAATAATATTTGAGTGTGTCAAATCAGTTTGTGAAGGGCACATCACCCCATGTCTCTGCATCCTCCTGTTACATGGAAAATCTCAAAGGCTTGGAGAGAGAGGCTGGGTCTTTGAGGAAGAAAAGACAGGGGGAAAACAGCATTAGATTGGATATTACGCATGGACTGCTATTTCCTTTCTCAGGAGATATTTACCATGTGATCATTAAATCCTCAAGAGACAAACCTGAACAGTGTTTTCTTCCTTCTAGGCAAAAATCTTGGAACTCTTAAAAAGACACTGCATTTCACAGCTCAGCAATCCAGCAGCATTTAAAGAACTGGAGAGAGAAGAGGAATTTGTAAACAAGCAGTCTTTTTTTTTTTTTTTTCTTCTTTTTTTTTTTCTTCCCCTTAAAGCCTCTATGCTGTCAGAACTCTTTTTAGGAAATATAAATAAATTCTACCATCTGGTAATTAATAGTTTATGAGCCAAACAATTGTTGTCTACAGAGGCAGTTCACAAGAGTGCAGTGTTTGCCTTGCCCCTTACTTCCAAAGATCGCTGCTTTCTCACTAAAGCAAAAACTCTCTGGCTTTGGCATTTGACTCAATTTCTACTCTTGCACTTTAGGAAGATGAACAGTAGGATCAATATAGAAACTGTCACAATGCTCAGGCTTTCTGTCTCAGTTTTGTTTCCAGCCAGGACTGGTACAGCTTCTTGGCTGCATCGAGTTCTGTTGCTCTGTCTTGATGCAACCAAGGGGTCACAGCAGCTGATCACTTAGGTGGTTCCACATCTTGGTGACATCTGAGCCTCTCAGATACCAAGAGCATTTGTCCTCAGAAACTGTTCCTGGTGCAAGGAAGGGGGTTTTTTTGCCCTTGTTTTATGGAGGAAAAATGCAGCAGAGGGTTGAAATGACTTGCAGAAGGTCGCAGAGACAAAGTGGGTGTCTACCAACATGCCCAAAACTGTAACCACAAAACTTTCCACTTTACCCTGATAACACTGATGAGGAACTGAAATAAAACAGTACAGACATTCACCCACACCATTACAGATTAGAGTTTTGAGGATGGCATTAAAATGTCCAGATCAAATTAAACTTAGGGGCCTTCAAGAGTTCAAAGCAGAACCTTTCAATTTCTGAAATGTCCATATTAAGTTTTATTTCCATTTCTGGCAGATAGCAACCATGGCTGCTCAATGCAAGAAAGACCTTTCCCTTGTTATTCTCAAAGAAATGTCATGCTACTCCTTGAATGACTGGGCCTACCTGTAGAAAACCCTATGAGAAAAGGACACAGGATGGCCAGGATATCCATAACTAATACCTGCAGCACTCAGCTCCCCACAGTTAGGTAGTCTAGCCATTTGTGAGGAAAAGCTTTCCTGGCAGCTGTTGTGCTTCTTTACATAACTGGGCTCCCTGCCTTGCATTTCTGTGGACTCCTGTGTGATAGCCCCCAGATCTGAACATCTCTTTTGCTTGAAGATATTTGTTTAAATCCACTTGAAATCCACACCCCATCCCTACATTGCTAAAGGGCAGCACCAGCCTCCAGATGCAGTGAGGGTCCATATACATGGGGATGGTAAAGTGTTAGGTACTGCAGTGTTAGTGTGATAGTTTTTATCCTTTAGCCCCTCATGATTTTGAGGTAGAAAAAAAAAGAGTCCTGATGAGTTTAAAGCTTACACCAAATTGCAAGGAACCACAGGGGTTTGCGAAAGTATTCATGGCACCTGTACAACCAAAAAGGTATTTTTCATCTGGCGTGGGTGAAGATTATACAGAAGGTGAACACCCTTCTCACACAGCAGGCTTGCCATATGTAGGTGCCTGGACAAGATGTGGCTGGATGTAGCTATTTAAATCTGACTTGCTCCCCATGCAAATGGCTCTCCCACTCTTCTCCTGAACTGCTCTGTGATGGACCGGCTGCAAGCAGAGGGATGGGGCACTTCATGGCTCCTGGACTTGCTGCTGGCTTGCTCACCGTTGCAGTGTGGGGTCCTGGATATTTCTACAAGGCAATTTTCTTTTGGTGACTCTCAATACACTTGGACTTCTCCCTGCTATGTGAAAAGAGTCTTGACATCTCATGCTGTGGAGAAAAAGTTATTTAACCGGGGTCTTCTGGGACAAGGTGAAGTATGGAGTGATATTTGCCCAGCTGGGACTAAGCCTCCTCAGGATGTCTTCTCCCTTCTCTCTGAGCTGCTGGCTGCAGTGCTTTTCAGCTGGGAAGAAATTTATTCCAAGGCGGTGGGAGAGGCAAAGTGGAATTAATGTTAAATCCACCCAAGGACTTAGTGGCATGCAGATAGTTTGCATTCCCCACAACCCCATCCTCTGCAGTTGGGCTAGCCCATTGGAGCAGCCAAGATGCTATATATTGTCCTATTTAACCTCAGAGGATCAAAGTGCTACCCTAACATCCCACCTAGGAGATTAAAGATGATTTGAAGATAAAGAGCAAATGCATTTTCTCAGCATGCGCTGCCCAAGCAACACACACCATGCCCAGGTGACATCCCATAATTTTCATGAAAGGACTATCTCAGTCCTCCCATAATGTAGCCAGGAAACTAATTTAATTTTCTTTGTGACCCTCTGCACTTTGAAGGGCAGCTAACCTCACGCCAACCTCCCAGTTAACACAAAAGATCAGAGAAGAGTGTTCTTCCCTTGGACCTTGGCACTGTCGAGTGTTTCGAGTGTCTAGTGTCATTTAGGGAGGAAAATACTATTATCTCACTCTCTACCTTGTGCTCCAGTGACAGCATACTAAATTTTGAGTAGTTGGAGTTCAAAGGAGGTAGATTTATATGTCAGAGGGATCTGGACTCTCTGATCAGACAAAATAACTGGTCAAACTCCCATGGACTCATCACCAGAGTCCTCAGGGAAGTCAGTGGGAGTTTTCCCGTAGGTTTGTGCTGTGGTGGATTAAATAAAGCAAGGGAATGATTTCTTAGTCAGACAATGAAAGAAAGAAGTCTCCTCTCAGCAATTAAAATATAGAATTCTACTTGAAAGTGATTAATATTTCTAGTGTCTACTTATGGCCAAGCCACATATCCCCAGCCCTACCAAATATGAACTTAAATACACAACACTCTCCAGAGTTACTTCTCAGTTAATAATTTATGTATTCTGGCAACAGATCAGTGCAACTAGAAACTAGTTTAGTAACTTACCTTCGGGGTTGTCTATCTATAAACACTGCAGATTCCTAAGTTAAACAGAACCCAATTGTTTTCCCATGTAATAGAGACCAGGTTCTGATTTATATAGTTAATTTAAATGGTAATCTGAAAGAGTTGGGAAAAAAACCCAACTTGTATCATTAAGGGTTATGAAAGAGGGAGAAACTGTTTACTACTGGGTTCAGAAATATGTGATATAAATGAAGATAAAATGCAAGTATCAAGGCAAATGTAATAAAATGATACCGGTATATGTTGTCTGCGCTTATATAAGAGCACATTAGTCCTGGCTGATTTTTCCTGTGGTTACCCTGCACCTACAGAACTGTCTGATGCTGGGATTTGTGTGCAAGTGTGCAACCCAAATTCTTGCCTTTTTAGCGCTGGGCTGAGTCCACTGTCAAAAAGCAAGCAGGGCTTGCCTGGCTGCATCTAAACCGTAAGTTTAAGCAGAATAAAGGTGTCCAGGCTTGCCCCTTCTCCTTAATCATGTCTGGAGAAGAGCGGGGACAGCAGCCTTTGTGGATGGCTCGTGCACTGAAACACAGCTCTCATTTGAAAGCGCCTTGCAGTGACTAATTAACAGGCATCTGTTACAACTTGTTGAGCCTTATCTTCATTTTCATACATGCTATTTTGGAATGAAGTTTTATTTAGGCTCTGGCTCCTCAACGTTGCTCAAGAGTCACATTACAGGATTAGCCTTCCTGACAAAGGGGAGGGGATGCTTTGTGGTTAGCAGCACAGGATAGGAGTTAGGAGGCTTGACCCTGTCCTGGCTGCTGCCTTGTCACCTGCTCTGAAGCTGCTCACTTGACTCACGCAGCTAAGCCTGCACAGATAGGAAGGCTTAGTTAATGCCTATGGAGCATTCAGAAATGCTCTTTTAAAAGGTGCCATGTAAATAACAACATAATAGTTCTCAAATGCCACCGAATTACCCTTCTGCAGATATCTGCTCTTTGTGGGTCAGTGTGGAGGATTACAGATGCTCACCCACATCATGTAATCTTACCTCTGGGTGTTGCTCATGTGAATTGTGAATTCTCTGACTACATGCAAGGCTTGTCTGCACGGGAAATTACACTGTAGCAGTGCAAAGTGTGAGCACAAAACCCCTGAATAGGACTAGTAAGTATTCTTTGTATTTTGGGACCACGTAATGGAAGTGATTGTTTGAATAGGGCATGGGACAGGAAGAAACTCTAAGCTAAGCTGGGCAGCAACACAGACCATCTTGACAAGGGGAAGGTAGAGCCCATACCTTAACCTCTGCTGAGAGACCCTATAGAATTGCACGTTCTCCCTGCTTATGAGGGCACAAATGTATATATCAGCCTCCGAGACACCCATGGAGAGGAATAGGCACTTTGGGGTGCAGTTCCTCTGCTTTATTTTAGGCTTCTGTTGTAGGAGGAGATGAATTGCACTCCAGACCTCTGTGGGCTGGTCTCTAGTTGAGTGGGGGTGACTGGCTTGAATGATGCTGCCAGGATACAGCCATCTAAAGGAAGCATTAGGGTATCAGTCTGTTTCTCTAGAATCATAGTCACTTCCTTAGAATTCAATTTAAAATGCCTCCAAAAAGGAAGCAGCTAAAATGGAATTAAAAAAAAAAAAAAAAATTCTCATTTCAGAGACACTAAAATAAGTGGGAGTGTGAACATATGTGTGTGTCCACATGGGGAACTACTCTGAAGCCTCTGCAGTTCTTTAAATACACAGTGAACACGATGCCAGGTTCACATCCCCTCCTGCACATGCTCTTCCATACGCATGGGCTGCACACTTCTGGTTTACCAGTTTTAATGGATCTTATTTCATTGGAAGAGTTGAAGGATGAGATCCTGCTCTTAGCTATGCTGATGTCAATCTGGAGTCACTCCAGGTTAGCTACCATGGATGAAAAATTGGCATGACTAGAATACAGTTTGGGTCCTCAATGTTTCATGATACATCCTGTTAGCATGAATTATGTGCATGCATTAAAAGAAACATAAAGACTTCAGATTTTGAGAAGGAGATAAAAAATCAGCTCCTCGGTTGGTTTTCCTGGAGTGGTTTTGAGCTGCTCCTTGCAGAAGTGAAAAGCAGGCCTTGTAATGTTGCTTGCAACGTTTCCCACCGCCCCTGCTTGTTTCCAGTGGAGGTCAGCTTGTGTCACCTCATTGTGTGGTTTTCACCTTGCACATCATGATCAGCAGTGTGACAGGCATGGCAGCAAATGGCTCAGATGTGTGCTGTGGCCAACTTCTCCTTCAGGCCTTTTCAGGGTATTTATCTTTTTTTTTTTTTCTCTCAAGGAAAAAAAAAAAAAGCAAGCACTAAATATGTATTACCAAGAAAGTCCCAGGGAGAGAGAATGGCCCCAAAAAGCCCAATACTGTGACACAGGACTCAGAGAGAGGGAGGAACAAATTCATGATTAAAATTTGCAGAAATCCCCCCTCTATTACCTTAAAAGCCTAGGGTTGTGTCCCTCATTTACCACTGACTTCTGACATGAAACCATTTAAGGCTCAGTCTAGTAAAGAAATCTCCATTTTTCAACATAAGCCATTGAGTCACCTGATCTTTAGAGATTGGTACTACAGGAGACATCCCCAAACCCGTGTTAAAAAAGAAGCTGCACTTGACTTCTTTGATGTGCAACTTCCCAGAAAAAGGTGGGTCAGCAGTGCCCCTCTATCTGACCAACCTACTAACCTGCTGTTAAGGGACGTTTGTAGGATGGGGAGAGTTTTTAGTTATCCATGGGCTGTGGAGCACATCAACCACCTTCTTCCCACCTCCTGGGATGTCCATCTTTATGCCATGAGAAGACTTAAGACAAAATGGGCATTTAAGTGCCCCGTTTTGCAGTCTGCCTTATCCCATTTTTGTGGGTACACAGAGCACTGAGTGAGTAGGATACCTCTGGGTTGTTAGTCAGAGGAATGTCTCATTTCTGGATGTTAAAATAGCTTGGTGTGACCTCAGCGTGACCTAGGCACTATGCCACTTCCAGGTGACTGCATCCAGGAGCAACACTGAAACCATGAAGATACTGCAAATCTAAAAGTGAGGTGCTCTCAGCACCTTCAGATTTGAGTTTTTGTTAAATGGAATCTTCAGGGTCTTTATGTTGAACTTAATTTTTTTTGTTTTTTGGTTTTTTTTCATGGTCCGTAGTCTCTTTGATGTTTAGTTCCCAGTAGTAAAATTAAGATCTTAATATACAACCCTTTGCCTTCATTTCTTTTTTAGACAGGATCCACCTCTGCTCTTTATTGGACCTGTAGTAATAAATGCAAAGTAATTACACCTAAAATAGGCCTGCAAATTAATCTATCATGAGAGCAGCATAGACTGCAGGAATTTTTAAACACTAATTATTGTTTTATGCAGTAGATTTTCTAAATAATATGACCTAATAAAGCTTCAGAGAAATACTAGGATGCAACCCTTTCATGTCCTGCTTGTGATACTGGAAAGCAGCTTGAGTCATTCTACTCCTGAATCAAATCCCCTTGCAGCTGCCCAGCTGGTTGAGTCTGCACAGATCCTAAGAAAAATCCAGTTAAAAGACACTGTTTTGCAGATACAGAAAATTGAAGAAGCAGGACAGTAGTAGTTACGATTCTTTGGGGGGTGAAAAAACAACAGAAAAAAAAAAATCTCTTCTAAAGATAGTGAATTTTAATCTTTCCCACTTTCTTTTTCACTGGAAGAACTGAACAAGCAACAAAGATTATACAAAGTGGCTTAATCAAATTGTGCGCCTGGACGTTGATGTTGCGTTGACTGAGCAGTGTGTCTGTCCTAATTAAAGAAAACTTTTCCAGGGGGTAGAAATGCACTTGAGTCCTTGTATGCTTGTGTTGGTCGCTTACTGAACATTGGAAACTGTGGCTTTGCTTTTTGCTTTAGTGAGGATAAAAATGCACATACCACACATTTGGCGTTTCATTTCTCCATCAGTGGGGAGGGCAATTTTTCAGCAGGCAGCCATTCCTTCTTTGTCTTCTTTTTTTTTCCCTTTTTCTTTCTGTTTGAAAGAAGCATTTGATACTGATTGAAGATGCCAGAATGACACTGCTTTTTTAGACACCGGAGGATGAGAGGGTGCCTTGGGCAGCTGCAGGGTGAGTTTCTCTCCATGTATGTAGCTCCAGCTTTGACGTGACCCCCAGCAGTTTAGCAGCCTCTGGAGCCAGAATGAGCATCTTGGGCTCATAATCCACAAGCATTTCTTGGAATCAGTAGGACTTGTAAAAAAAGAGGCATTCTCACTGCTGGGTCAGCTACCGACTGTCTGAGCAAACTGATGTCTGTTCACAAGGACATCTCAACTGTGACTCAATGAGTGGTAGACAGTGGGGAGGGGAGGATCTGGCTTCATCCTCACCATCATGGAGAAACCTTTCTAGAAGACCATGTTCTGCTGGTTTATTATAAGTGGGAGGAAAGCTTTTCCCTTCAGAAGATGTTAATTCCCCTCCCACCCTGCCCCCACCCTCCCCACCCTCCCCACAAACTCCCCC
>JANIJG010012544.1:57487-82827 GCA_024611175.1 Megaceryle torquata
CCACCCTCCCCACAAACTACCCCCAAAAACCCAAACCCAAATATGAGTGTCTTTTCTTTTTAGCCTTTCCTGACTTTATTGCTCCTGAAGCTTTGGATGACATTCTTGTCACAGCAGTCACACCAGACCTGAAGGAGATGGTGGTGAGGCCAACCACTGTGCTTTGCTAGGCCCTTTCTATCAGAGGGGACATCTGCTAAAACCAGCTGTGGCGGTGGCTTATGAGTGATGGAGAGCTGGACTCGGACTGCAATTCAACTCATTAAAAGCACCCCAGGGGCTGCTATGGTTATTTGCCCCCTGTAGTGCTGGCATTTTTAAGGCCAGGTCAGAACTCATTGCTCCAGGCTCTGTGCTAAGGGCCCTCTCTATACCCTTTGTCAAAAGACATGTATTTAGCCTGTCCCTCATCTTTATCCACCATGTCGAAGGCAGAGACCTGTGTCTGAGCAGACTCCCATCCCTCCGCTTCTCTCCTCTGAACAAATGTGGTCAGCGTGAAACAAAGCCCAAAGCAGCAGCACGTTCCCCTGTGAGCAGACGGAAAGTTTCAAAGGCACAAAGGGTATTTAGGCACCGACTTCAAAGTCAATAAGTTGGATGCTGAAAAAAAATCTCCCCCGTAGCCTTTATGTCATGCCACTTAATAAGTAATTAAAAGCTCAAAAATCATGAGTCTGCTGCTTTCATTACTTCCTAGAGCACACTCGATACATCATCACTCTGTGAAATGCTTCACATGTACCGCATCCTACTTTAAATATGCCAAACAGTGAAGTGCTTAGCATTACAAAGGCAAAGACATCAAGGAAGCTTTGATAAAATCTGCTGAGCAGACAAACATCTCTTTGGTTGGCACTGGCCAGGCTAGGTTTTTATTCCACAATGATTAAAAACACTTCAAGTGAAGGCAGCTAGGCTTGTATTTTAGACACAAGACCATTAGGTGACAAAGAGTGAAACCTTTCATTACCGGGATGCTGGCTAAAGGGGGTTAACCCATTCGGCGTTTGCAGGTTGTTGCTGGTGTAAGACAAAGGTTTCTCCGAGATTCTTTTCTGGGAAAGGGAACTGAAAAAGGCATGGATGGCTTTGCTGTGTTGGTGGCAGAGAGGATAAGACAGAACATCAGCCAGGGATGCTCTATTTCCCCGTGCCACAACAATGTGAGGTATCTGAGGTACTTTTGCAGAGTAGAGCGCAGCTTTTCCAAACCAGTGAGGCTGACATCTGCGCTGTTGCAAAAAGCTGCCTGTAAAATAGGCAGGGCTTTATTTTCCCCTCTCAGGCTCTGTTTGTGGTAGAACACGTCTGGCTGTAAGCTCTGGATAGTACTCAACATGGTGAAGCCCCAACAGTGACAGGGTGTGTTCCCATGATATAAATAGTCATTTAAGATGAGCTAAATTTACTCAGTGAATCATTTATTTGCTAAAAATGTGGTTTCAGGGTGGCCGCAGTTATTTGCCAAATATGATGCATATTCCTAAATGCTGTTGGATTAAATTAAAAAATTTGGAAATGTTGAAGCACTTCATTTCAGCATTTCCAGAACAGACACATATCTGAAACTGTGTTACTTTCTCATGAGTCTTGAAGAACCATTCACAAAATGGAGGAGAAGACAATAACATTCCTCTCCCCTGCTACCCCCACAGCGCAGGGTTTTCAGCGTCTGATTGGGAAATCTCATGTCCCAGGACAGTGCTCCCTATTGCGATAATTATGGGGTACTCTGACCTGGGTGCCTCTTGTTTTCTTCAGTTGAAATTACTTCACTTTGTAAGAATAATTAAATACCCACTGGACGAGAGCAAGGGTGACAATAATTCTGTGGTTAGAGCGCTCCCCTGGGATGTGGGAAGTCTCTCAACAGCTGCACCAATGAGTAGTGTTTATACAGAGTGGAACAACTCCAGAAGAAAAGGATGAGAGAGGCTGAAGATTACCCTATAGCCTGGTTCTTGGTGACACAGGAGAAAATGACAGTGTAAGGGCTTGAAGCTGGTCTCACACAGGGCAGGTAATTGTTTTGCTAAGTGGAGTGCAGTTGTGTGAGCCCTTTCATGTAGGTTACAAAAATGTGGTAATTTGGTTCTTTCACTTTATCCCAGAATAAGCACATTTTTAAAATCTCGGGAAGTCTTTGAGGATGGGGAAAAACCCTTCCCACTTGGAGATCCCTCATTCAGTTCCTGTTGCTACCCAGTAGGCCAACTGGTATACCTCTACATCTGAAGGTGGTTGCACCAGGAAAGCAATGAGAGCTTTTTATACCGTGGTTGTGATAAGCTCCATTATCAAAACCCAGCTTCACCAGCTCTTCCCATTCTTCTAAGGAAGCTGTGGGAAATCTCAGCACACAGAAGCCAATCTACTGGGAAGCGAGGACTGCGTGTCTGTCAGAGCAAACAGAAAATAATCTTTCAGGTCTCATTTCTGGATTTACAGCAGAAAAAAATGTAAACCAAGAAACTGTGGGTACATTATTGTTCCTTGAAGTGTTGCATGGGGGTTATATTCAGAGTAGGTTTCAATCTTCCCAGGAGAGGCAGAAAGACAAGTAGTCTTTAAGGAAAGCCGAGAGGGTCAGCAGTTGCTTGCCTCCAGGAGACTAGGATGTGAGCAAACTATCAAGTAACGTGGAACATGCGTATTTTCGAGCACCTGAAAAGCTGAGGTTTCTAAAGAGCAAGCCACCACATACTTGTGGGATTAGGCATGTTAAAGGAAAATTTACTCTGCCAACCAGGTTATATATATATAGCATGATGAAGGGCTTGTTCCTCTGCTTCAGCTGGATGATAGTAGACTCCATTTCATGGGAGAGAAGGGTGGTTCCTTTTAGCCTCCTCTTTTGTCCTTGTGCAAGACTGATAAAAACATAGACTGAGCTGAAATCAATGTTATCACCTTCACAGAATAAATAGAAAGAGAGCTAAAAAAAATAATATTTGGAAACTTTTATGCTTATGGACTGGTGCTTATGAACAATTAACTTGAGCTGAATGCAAACAGACTCTTTTGGAGAGGGTGTGTAGTAGTAGAAATATTTAACAGGCCATTTAAACCTGGCTGGAAACAAAGCCATGCAGAAGCACTCAGGTAGGAGAAAAAAAAATTCCTAAATCTAATCCTCCCATTCACAGTTGTTTCTGTTGAGGAGGAATACTTGCAATCGGTGAGACATCTCCACCTCCTGTCCTGTCCTCTGCACAGGTCCTAAGCAGGTCTTGTGGTCCTTCCAGGTCTTATGGTTTTATTGCTCTACTCAATGATGTCCTATTTAGCAAAGTAA
This sequence comes from Megaceryle torquata, assembly GCA_024611175.1. NCBI lineage: Eukaryota > Metazoa > Chordata > Aves > Coraciiformes > Cerylidae > Megaceryle > Megaceryle torquata. The sequence continues at coordinate 60,786 of JANIJG010012544.1, forward strand.
TTTGGTCTTTTTGTATTTAATGTGTGACTCTCAAAGCAAGTAGAGGTGCAGGTATTGAAAAGGGGGACCCACCTGTGCTCCAAGAGGGTGTAATTCAAACTCACTCAGGGAGAACGCTTGGTTCCATGCAGAGCTATGCTTAAGCAGGATTTAGTCTTTTGGACACAGCTCTGAAGTGCTCCTGGACTTCAGGAGCTACTGTGTATGGGACAGGACTTGAGTAATGATCATATCAATGTTTTGGGGCTGATGCTCCACCAGCCATTGCACCCTACTTGCAGGGGAGATGGCATGCTGGGCATGCAGGATCTTTCTCAGTGTGAAGGAAAAGAGAGGAACATTGAAACCCCTCAAGCTGCTCTGGCAAATCAGCCCGCAAAAGCAGTCCAAATGTGCAAGGAGCTCTGTCTCTCCTCCTTCAGGGAATGGATGTGTTTTCAAGTGTTCACTGTGTAATTGTGACCAAATACTGCAAGGACATTCTCTTGAAAATGCATTTCATCATCATAAATACGATGTAACACAACTCTTCCTAACCAAACTGTCCAGAGGCTTCTCTGTTACAAAGTGAACTTATTCCAGAAGAGGTACTTTATTTTAAATCCCTGCCCCATCCTAATCCAGATTAAGTTTTGCATACAGACAAGCCCTAAGGGATTGACTCGGGGAGCGGTGCAGTAAATGAGAACCTTTCTGATGAACCTTGGATCAAGCCTGAGGTGTTTCTGTCTGTTCCTGCCTTAGCATTTTGGTTCAAAGCAGTGATGCTGTTTCATAGCAGCTCTCTGGCTTGGCCTCCCTCACCCCATAGTGGTCCAGTTTGCAGAACATCTTTGCTGCTCACAAATTCAATTTTTATATATTTTTTTTTTCCAGTGGTAATGAAACCAGAAGCTCTGCTACAACCCCTCATAGGGATATAAGGTAATAAATTATCATCTGGTCCTTCAGCCAACCTCAGACAATGTGCAGGGTAAGGATCTTCAGTGTTGGTGGCCAGAATAAATCCTACCTGGAGCAATGACTCTGAAATGCACATAGTGTAGATGTTGAGCCCTCAGCACCAGTTTGATCTCCTGATATTCTCCTATTGCTCTCTTGCTAATCTAGATCTGGCAATTACTTCTTAATCTAGATATGGCCTGTACAATGCACATCACTCTCATATCTGACTCCATGCAGCTGCACAGACAAGGCAGGATGACAACCTCTACTTAGCAAATGGAGATATGAGGCAGTCCAAGGAGATACAACAGATGTGATCAAGTTATAGACATGTGGGTGTTGGCTTGAGGATGATCTTTCTTCCCAAATTGACCTCAGATGTTCACAGATTGCCCTGAAAATGGTGATGTTTGTGATGTGGGATTGGTACAAAGGGGAGATTCAGTGCTTGGCTCTGCTCTGTCCTCTGCCAGCAGCTACCAAGGTGAGCACTTGAGGCTGCCCAAGTGGACAGATGGGCATCCCCAAACTGGAAGCACAGGTTTGAAAAGAAAATCTGAAGGAGACAAAGGCAACTTTCAAAGCCTGTCCTCTGCCTGAATGACAAAGCGTGATGAGGAACCAGTCCTTGCTCTGACACAGACTTTCTTTAGGACCTCTGTCAAGTCACCTTGTCTCTCTGTGCCTCATTTCGCCCTGGTAGCATGGAATGGGATATTAGCCTGTCTCATCTGCTGGGGTGATGTCTCTACAAGCAACCTGGTGCCAGGGTATATTTCTGGCAATAGAACCTGACAGCAGCATCAACCAGCACGGCTGCCAGGAATTCTGCCCTGTGTCAGACAGCACCATCCCAAACAGCTCCCTGGGATGGTTTGCACATTAGCACAGGCAAGGGGTTGCTCCTGACACAGAGTTTGCATGTGTCTGCCATGTTGCAGAGCCTAAAGGGAGTTAATGGACACAGGACCTTCTGTGTTTGTGGTGTGAGAGCCCAGAAATAGTCCCAGGCATTTTAATTTATTAGTCCAGATGTAGCATTATTCAGTAGCCCATGGGCCCTAGGGTTTGTACTGCTCTGTTAGTACTGAATCAAACAGAATAAGGTCCAGACTTCACTGGACACTACCTCAATGTAATAAAAGATGTTCAGTTTTTAAACTTGCCCAAAGTAATTTGCCTGTCCCCACTCTAAATACCACCTTGGCTTGGTCTGCCTCTGCGCTGCTTTCAGTCTTTTCTTCTCCCATCCTGAGGAGCAGTAAAAATAGGTAATCTTTAATGAAAGGTCAGCTATTTGGGCTAAAAGCCAGACTGGGATCCTGCGGGGGGGAGGGACCCAGTGGCTTTCCAGGGCAGCAGTGCAGTTGGAACGGTGCCTCTATTGTAGTGGCCGCAGCTCCCTGGTGGGACTGGGCAGCACCAGCCCGTGACGATGTCATCCTGCAGTCAAGAAGGGAAGAAAGTACAAAGAGGCGTACTGTACGGTCTCGTACTGATTACTACATTTATCATTTTCAACAAACTCCGGGAGCAGCCAGCCCCTGTACCCTGCGTTCTCTTACAACTCGTTTCTCTGTGAAATTGGAAACGGGACAAAGTCAATTACGTTATTTTCCAACAACAAACCTCTGCGGGATAGTAACTCAGATACTGACTGCAGTTTGCAGAACAGACAGAGTCCCACTTGAAATTCTCTTAACAGTGGTGACGTGGTCACAGTGATGCTTTATCCCACTGTAGTAAACACCAGAAGGGTTTTTATTCTTGAAAGCCCTGTACAAAAGAGAATAAATCAGCACAGTTCCTCTGCTGCAGCCTGGTGAAAAAAAGAGAAATCATCTCCACAAGCTCTTTGGGAGAGCTACCTGGTTTTTGTTGTCTTTGGATATTACTTCCTCTGACAGGGCACAGGCAGAGGGAGGAAAAGTGGTTCAGGACTGGCACCATACCAGGAGTGTGGAGGGCAGGGGTGGATCAGATAAGCAGAAGTCTAAGACCATAAATACATCCACGTCACTGAAACGCAAACAGCAGCAAATCCCACTGGAAAAGCAAAGTAGATGTGTAACTAAAAGCAAGTTGGAGAAAACTGCCCTGATTTGGGAATTCTAGCTTTGAAGCCTCTGAGAAATGGACAGTGCTCAGAAGTTTCCCATCCATGCATGTTAATTACTGAAGATATTTCTTTTTAACCTAAGGCTGGCTCCCCCCATCATAATACTTAGCAGGGGACTCACATGGCACAATCCACCGAAAATCAAAGCCACTTGAATGAAGTCTCACTCTGTCAGTAAGCTAGCCCTGGGGGGATGTCCCTAGTTCACTCCTCACACCACAAGGCTGCTGGGTCCATGCTGGTAAGAATCTGAGCATCTTCTTTGTTGCAGTAACAAAGGCCTAAGGGTTTGTAAGCTCAGAGCTAAGCAAAGGGAAGGGACTGGGTTTGCACCAGTGAGCTCCTGTATCAGTGTGGGGACAGCAAGGATGACCCTGACACCTCCTCCATGGGTAGCTAAGGGAAGATATGGTCTCACCTGTGGGACACTGATCATGTCATGATGTGGGGCATAGCCAGTAACATTATGATGCCAGGTCTATCCCATCACACACTGCACAGCAACACAAACCTCTCCTCTCTCCATCTTCTCACTGTGCTTCTCTGGCTTGCTGCCAGCTCTGTCTTGGTTCGGGAGGCCAAGGGTCCAGCTGCAAAACCCTTTCCCTGGCTTTAGCCCTGAAACCTGTCCTTCTTGCAGCGTGACATCTTATGTGGTGGAGAGGAGGATGAAGGAAGGACAAGAGCTTTGCCATCCAGAATAGGTTACAGATGCTATTGAGTCCACAGCAGTGGAAGGGAAATCTTGCACAAACCAGACCTCTAGTTAACACCTCCCATGGCAAAATAAACAATGACATCTCGGCCAAGAACATTCATTTTCCAATAGATATTCTATTTTCAACACATGTATTTCAGGTTTGGCTTAATGGCATTTTCCTCCCTGAAAATTGTTGGCCCTTCCCCAGGAGCAGAGAGCAAATAACTGCCAGCCTTACTGTTGCAAACAGGGTGGTGTAACATTAAAATACACCTCTCCCTTTTTGAATTAGCTTGCTGGAGAGAACAGCAAAGTGAAGAAGTCTTATCTTTCTCTGTCTCTTTGTGTGGTGGCAGGGAGACATGGATGGGCAGAATGCCTGGTGTCATCTTGAACAGGTACTGAAGGCTGTTTGTCCCCCACTCATCCAGCTGTAAAAAAGACCTGGGGCATCCTAAGCCAGGACATCAGGGGCAGTTTTGTCCTTGACAGAGAAGTTTCCCATGGCATGTCCCTTTTCTCCTCCCAAACCTCTTATCCTTGTGGCATCTGAGGACTTTGCCCATTTAGGCAAGATTTCTAGGCATCTGAAAATCCCAGACAAATAGCCATGGGGTGTGGTAATGCTGAGGCCCACAGACATGTCCTCTGTCAGAGAAAACTCCAGCTCCTGTGGTGTGGCCATGTCATAAGCACATGAGCCCAGTGGACCCCCTTGGCTTTTGCAGACCATGACTGACACACCATCTGTCCCAACACTGCCCCAAATAACAACACTGCAATGTAGAAAGAAGTCACTCAAACCAAATAAACAAATGCCTTGAGCTGCACTAAAGACCTGAGAAAAGCTACCATTCCTTTCTGATTGTGTCTGGAAGGCATGCGAAAAACATGGACATGAGCAGAACTCATAAAAAGAAAGGGAGAGAAAGAAAAGCTTTTTTTTTTTTTTTTCCCCTCCTAATTCTTGAAAGCAGAGAGATAATCTGTGGAGATAAACCCTGTCATATGTGTGTTCTTCTAGAAAAAAAAGGAGGAAAAAAAGGCTGAGGTGGCTCTTGAGCATTCCTGCCTTGCAGTGGGGGCAATCGGACACCCAGGCAGTCTCCATGGCTCAACACTCATAAATCCTGCTTGTGAGTCATCAACTCACAGGCCCCAGCAGCTCAGACCCTGCCTTTTCCATGTAGGTATGGGCTCTCTGCCCCCATTTTTCCTTCTCCAAACCTCTCTGGCATGATCCGGGAAGAAGCCTGCACTATTATCTCCACCAAGCATCTCAAGGCAGGTTCACACGTGGATATGTCACACCACCTCATCCTTCTTCCAGGTGTCTCTACTGAAAGCATTGGAGCTGCAGTTTTAGTCCATTCAGAGACTGACCTGAAACAGAGTTTGGTTTTGTTTGTGGTATATTGCCTGTCCTGCACACACAAGGTGTTGCATGTCCTGTGAATCAAAACACTTAATTCAGAAGGATCACTGGGGAAATTTCTTTTGTTTTGGTTTGTTTGTTTGTTTGGGGGTTTTTGTTCTATTATGTCAGTCATCCTTAGGAACTGGGAACCACTGCACTGGTTGTGAGGGCAGGAATTGCAAGCTGATGCTCCACACACAGAATACAATCTTTTTCCCAAATCAGTCAAATGGGTAAAGCAAAACAGCACTCAGGAAGGACAGAGCAAGTTCTTCCAGACACTTCAGTCCCTGACTAGTTTAGCAGGTTATAATGGGCTTTAATTGTTACTCCCACAAGCTGCAACTTTATTTGCTGCCGTTGATCAGCTCTCACAAAAGGACTGAATCGTCCCCTTGCGTTCAAAAACCAGCTCTCACCTTCATCTGTGGTAATGTCATTCGGGAGAAACACATCTCCATGGTAAGGTGGGACCAGTACAACCATCTGTAAAGGACTGCTGTGCCAAGGGGATGCTAAAACCAAGCTCCCAGCTACTGCACTCTCCAGGCATATTGTATTTTCTCAACCACACACACTGCGTAAGAGATTGGCTCAGGAAGTGAAATAACACAGCAAATCCATCAAGCGAATGACAGCTGTTGTCTGCTCTGACCTGGTACTGCCTGTGGGCAGGGATCAAGCCCCTTGCAAAGTCATGAGCACTGTTATCCCATTCTTCCAGTTGGGAAACTAAGGCATCCTGGGCTGCTTGTCCCTTTAGATACCCCTCAGCAGGTATTTGCAATGATGCTGGAGGAACGCATGGACAGGGAGTCATGCTGCCTGCAGGCAGTAGGAAATGTGCTTTTCTGTGACACCAACAGCTCCTTCCCAAAACCTCACAGCTGTCAAAGAGGTCTCTGTAGCAGATGCTTTGCTGAAGTGATGTCCTCTCTCCTGGCTTGAGCTCTCTGAGCACATCCCCAGCTTTCCTGTCCCACTTTATAACTCCTCCAGAGCCAAGCATCCCAAGTTTGCCAGTTTCACTGGATTCATCTTACTCCTCTAGTGCACATCATCTTTCTCATAACACAAATTGCAGGCTGATTTCTCTAGGTAATAGATTCAGGGTTAGAGTTGCAAGGTCCCCAAAGCCAGGATTCCTAGTGAAATGCATAGTGACTCCAGGCACTGGAGCAAGCCACACTCCTGGCTGCTCCTGCGTATTTGCCTAAGATGTGCATCAGCGTGGGAAGCACAGACCCGGTTTCCATGAAATGACAGCACCACCAGAGACACTTTTCTCTGTTTCTGTTCCCTGGATATATTCTGCTTCCTGTTTTCACCTGATACTAATGCAGCATTGATGGTCCCTGCCTCGGACATCTGCGTTTAACCCTCTTCAAGCTTTGATGGCCCAAAACACCTTAGAAACCTTCAAGGCTTAAACTACCCCATGTACTCATCAGTATCCATTTTACGCTGAGCTTAATAAGCATATGGCCTCAGGCACATTCTCATCTTCTGATAGGGCTTGCACAACCTTTCTGGTATCTTATCAGCACAAAGAACAGGAACAAGGTGCTTTTCTCCAGCCTGTCCTCGTCCTTTCAACTTTTCAGCCAAGGAGGGTGAGCATCTTGGGTCACCATCTGCAACCAGAGGAAGACCAAAGCTTTACATCTTCCGAAGCCAAATGGCATCAGCAGATGCCTTTCCTCCACCACAGTGAGTTGTGAGTGGTTTGGCCAAGGAAGGAAGAACATCCCTTACCAAACGTGGGTAAATCAGAGTGCACACATGGAGAGGATGAGTGTTCGAAAAGGGATGGTAATGCTGCCTGCAGGCATATGCCAGCCTCACTGCCAAGGGGAGAACCAGCTTCCTGCACCAGCAGGTTTATGCCAACCAGGGTTATTATGTATCTTCCTCCAAAACATCTCAGTCCTGGTGCATCTCCTGCTAAGACCAGAGCTCTAACCCAAGCCTACCTGTGTGGTATGGAATGTATCCCCCTAGAAGCACTGCTGCCAACCCTCCTGGGACATCCTACATGCCAGCATGGCTCTGGCATTGTGCTGCTTGCTCAAGGTGTTCTAGCTTTGTTCATTTACAACTGCAAATATTTTAATATTCATGCAATGCCCCCCCGCCCCCTTCTTCCTTGTGGAGATGTTTCCACTTGCCGCACCACGTTCTTGGAAGAACAGGCAGAATGGAATTAAAGATTTCCAACTAGCTCAGCGGAGGTGAAAAAATGTTGCCTAAAGACAGAAGGAAAAGATTGTCAAGTGAGATTTAGAGATGCCCTGGGCAGGTGAGGGATGATTGCATCTGATTCTGATAGTACATCTGATTCTAGCCCTGCCTGGGAAGGTCTCTTTCTGTCCCGAAGCTTGTTTTTGTTCTTTCAGTCTATCTGCAGAACCATTCAGGTAGGAAAAAAAATGCCCTCTCTAGTTTCAGACTCTCTAGAGTCTCTAATAGCTCCTGCCACTAACTATGAGATGAAGAAATGCACACTTTAAATGGCTCCCAATTTTCTCAAGCCAGACAGTTTGTTCGTGATTCTCTTACAGGCTTCTCTTCTATGACTCAGCCCTATATGAATGGCTGGAAATGAACATCAAGCTAAAACTAACAAAGTAGGTGCCAAGCATTTTTTTATTCCCAGGATACCATTTTTTTCCCAGAGTCTCACAGAGGTAATTAAAAGGTGTCAGCTTTTAGAAGGAATATCCTTGACAGGAATATGATATAATTCAGACTGAACAATATGTTCAGTTTGTTCCCTGGACCATAATACAGTGCTGCAACAATGCAGTGCTATATTCTCTAAAGATCATCCTCAGGGAATAAGGCTCAGAGTTAACTGAAATAGGACAAAATTCTTCACATGACCATTGACAACTCTGATTAAATTTATTATACAAACTCAGAAGAAGTAAAAGTGTAATACTGGGATTCAGAAGACCTTTCTTCAGTCCCAAGATCAAGAACTCATTACTTCTTTTGACCATAAACCATTTTAGCAATGCCTTGCCTGTCTGAAAAACAAGGAACTTCTTCCTTCCATGCTGCAGCTACTTCAGTGGCAGTGGCTTTAGTAAAGAATTATCCTTGTTCTGTTTCTTGATACAACATCTCACACACTGAAACCCTGTGACTTTTAGGATCCCTTTAGAAGTTTCTTTGATATTAATATGTTACTCTTTTTGCTATTATTCCGTTGAGCCGGAGAACTGACTGTCTTTTTCTTTCTTAACTGGGACACAAGAGGAAAGAAGTCTTTTCCTCCCAGGGGCTCAATGAGCCATGTCTCCAAAAACCTTAGACCAAGCGACGTACAAAGCAGAATCAGATTCATTCTCTTCTAGGTCTGCCCTTCACTTGCCAAGCTGTGTGAAACTGTATCTGAGATTGCAGAGTTCCCTTGGGACATTGGAGCTGAAGCACCTAAATAAAAGTTGAAGGGGGATGAGCTTCTAACAACCAGAATAAATAATTAAATAAACATCTATAACCAGGCAAGACACAGATTAAGGTGGGTTTGCCCCTTGTTATTTTGAATATCTTACTCAAAATACCAGCACTAAGATTCACATTCCTTACAGGTGGACAGATCTGCAATTTTCTCTAGATTTACACCTGAGCAGTCTCACTGGCAGTGATTTGTCCCCATCATGTTTTACAGCAAGCTGGATCCAGTGAAGGCCAGTATGTTTAACCTGGGATTATCAGTTTAGCCATGTTGTGGGATCAGTGCCAAATTCCCCAGCAAGAACCAGGACAACCAGCCAAACCCAAGCTATGTCCACCTTCAGAGCTGGCCAGATGTGTTCTTTTAACTTAAAAAGAGATTTGTGTTTAACAACAAAGTCCGGGGGAGACTGGAAGATCTCATCAAAGATTTTGATCCAGCCTTAGCTTTCTTGCAGCAGCTCCACTCCCATGTTTTCAGGCAGTTGCTTTCACCGGAGCAGAACACATCTCGTCTCTGAGCATCTGTGAGAGTGGGGTCCCAGGAATGCATTTCTGCCATGGAGCAGAAGTTGCTAGGAAACCAAACAAGCAACAAGTTTATCTTCAAAGCCTGAGACCTTGGAAACTGGAATTATCTGGGAGGAATACCATTCAATGGGAACTGTGGCATCTCATCATTCCCGGCAGAAAAACATTCCAGGTTATCATGAGACACTGATGTGCACCCAGGGACTCAGAAGTGACCAGATTTCCAATAACATCACTGGAAAAATTGCTGAGCATAATAATTTTTCAAACATATGAAGAAGAAAAAAAATTCAAATGAGCTAAAAAGGCTTATTATCCAGGAGAGGTTTTAAACAGCAGTGAAACACAAGGAGGAGTGTGGTCACACCAGTTACTGGTCAAGTCGGTAACATAAGGCCATGTCCCACTAGGGAACTGAAGGCAGATCATTGCCTCTGAGACTGTGCATAGCTCACAGTTGAGTTTTCAATTCAAAAAGCAACTGAAAATATCTCTAACCTTCTAAGCCACCAAAGATTTAATTAAAATCACACCAGTGACATACAAAACAAATAGCAGTGATAGGTGAGAGCCCATTTTGTAGTCCTCAGCTTATGCCACACTGATTGCAATAGCAATCAACCTCATCCCTATGGTGTGAGATGTCCCTATTTCTTACTGACTCTAGTACTAGGAGAATCTGTGAGCAGAGGTATCTCACGTCCCGGAGCCAAGGTCATCTCATTTCTCAGCCTCATGAAAGCCAAGGACAGTCAAACACACCTTGCCAGTTCTCTGATCTGTGCTCAAAGGGCATCTTTAGAGGACTGGTATTTCTGGGGCTTTCCTCTGCCACTTTAACCACACTACTATATGAGGCCTGCCCTCAAGCTCGGTGTGGTTGGAAAGCTTGTCCCATGTGAACAAGGTCCACCTTCAGCCAGACATCTATGCTATGGTTTTGTACCAATGTGACTGTGTCAATGACAGAAAACTCAATGTACAACAGAACTACCACCAGAACAAGCAAAGCTGAAGTCAAAGAGCTAATTTCCATACTTGGAAATATTAAAATTAATTCATTTGGAGGCTGCAGCTATATCCTAAAAAGGAACTGTGGCTCCAGATCCAAAATACAATGACTGGTGAAGCAGCAAAGTCCAGTAGAGAGAACACAAATCTTGGAATTAAGGAACAGACACACACGTCAGCTGAAGTACTCGGAAACCTAATTCCTGATTGATTTCTTCATATTTATGTGCCAAACTGTCTTTCAGGATCCAAAGCGCAGTCTTTAAAAGTCAGCCAGATGTTGATGTGTATTGCTGCTGTACACTGGAAAGAAGCAGCACTGCAAATATATGTCATCTGTTGTGTTCTGGCAGCCACCAATGACAGTTCTTTTGCTGGAGTGTCAGATACTTTTTAGGATGGGTGGTACCGAGTTCTGTTTCTGTCGGTGATGCCAAGCTGCGAGTGGTCAGGTTGTGCAATACAATGGTGGACCAGATTTCCCAGATGGCCACAGATTTATATAAAATTCTAAAGAAAAAGAAGTAGATAGAAAATGTCTGTGTATTGAATGATTGTTCTTGTGTTTCTCCATAAAAAAGTCAGTTTTTCAAGGTATAGCTGAGCATCCTTGGCACTTGGAGCATTTTGCTTGATGATAAAGTCCAGGATGTGCAGGTCTCCACCTCTTGCACTGGTTGTACCATTTGAAGTTCATTCCTAGGCCAAGACAGGGATAAACTCTCATCTGGTACAAAAGTGAAAGTGTACTGTTACATCTTAAGAATTAGCAGTGCTGCAGGTCCCTTGGGCACTCCATATCTCCCAGACAGGCAACCCCACTTCACCTTTCTCCTTGCACCCACTCTGCAAGTAGAAGCACTTGCAAATGTGCAATTAAGAGATAAGGTTGGTGAGATAGAGCATAATTGCTGGATAATGGTCCCTTGCCTCTAATATAACTACCATGCCAAAGCAGCAACGTTTATTTCCCAAGCGGAAGATGCAGCTTTGACCCTGTGATAACACAATCCAACAGCTACCTCCATGGTGGGTTGGGTCAGTGGTTGACATGCCCGAGTGTGTTTTGTTTTGGCTGTGGGCTGCTAGAGCAGTTGTTCGTTGCTGAGCAGTTTGCATGCCTCTTGGCTTAGAGCACATGGATAAGCCCAAGGTGCTGAAACATGATTCAGTCCCTGGCTCCGTCACAAGCCTCCTATTTCCCCTTGTGCATGGCCAGCAGCCTTGCAGAACAGCTGTGCGTGGTGGTGGCACAGGAAGAGTTGAGGTTGGACAGGGAAAGCTGTACTTTTTACTCAAGACAACAGGTCATGAAAATTCATTAACCACCTTTTGCAACCTCAGCTTGGTGACTTGTGGTTTCACACCATCTCCAGATGGGACAGAGATGACAGTCTATGTCCATCTGGGACACAGAGGAGTATCCCCATTCTTGCTGTGAACCTTTTTGGCAGTGTTGGAGGAAAAAGCAAGAAGGAATTTGCCAGTAGGAGAAAACCATCTGTTTGCTCCCAAATCTGGATATTCCATGGGTGAACAGCTGTACTGGTCCTCACTGGTGTTGCCTTCGTCCCTTCCCTGGTGTTACCACCCCCTCCTCAAAGTCAACTAGTAGGCAAGTCTGATGAGCACTCATCTGCTTAGTGCAAAACCTCCCAGCTGTGACAAGGGCTCTGGTTTTGTCTGAAGATGTTCAAGGAGGTTGTAGGATCCCATCAGCAGATGGAGGGGTGGGGTGATGAATCCCAGGTGGCAGGTGATGGAGAGGAACTGGGGGAATCACAGCCAGGCCCCGGAAATGCCTGTTTGCAATGTCCCCAGGGAATGGAAGGAACATACCTGGCTGGGGTGGATAGGTAGTTTGGAAGAAGGCTCTTGTTGTTCAGATACATGCTTGGCTTAAATCCAAGGGTGTCAGTAGGTGACTTTCACAAGAACAAGACATGTAACAAAAAATTCCCTGTGGTTTTCTGTGCAAGCTATTTTCCCCTGCTGAAATGAGATAGGTCTTATCTTTTTAAAGAAACTGCCCAAAATTTGCTTCCTGAGAACATTCTTCCCCCCCATTGCTTAACGGCTACACAAACCTAAAAATAAACACACTGCTTTCCACTAGAACTGCCTGTGCACAAGAGACAGGCTGCAGGGTCTTTCTGGAAAGCGTAGCTTTTGAGGAGAACCCCACACCGAAGCAAAACAGAGCATGCAGATAAGGCCTGTTGAGTGGCAAAGCAAATCCTCTCCTGACTGACTGTTTCCTACATCCAAAACATGATTCACAGTTACTCAATCTATTCTCCTTGGTATGACATCCCAGGACTCCCTTTACTACATTTCTCTAGCTGCTTCTGTGCCTTTCACTCAAGAAGACCTGAAAACCAACTGCTCACCTTAAGCTCTGCCTGAAAACAGGTTGGGATCAATGTGCTTCACCAAGACTTGGTGGATTTTTCTCCATGGGAATCCCACAATGCTTTTGCTGTCTTGTACAAAGTGCTTGGAGATGATGTCTTGTTGCAAATCTTGGCCAGAATTAATGTGGTGATAATTTTGCCTCCTGGAGTTGTAGCTAAAGTAGGTGAGAAGACCACCAAATGCTGTTAAAAATGCTCATCCCAACTTCAGCTCCTGCATGTGCTCCTGGCAGAGAAGGGATCTGCAGGATTGCAGCAGGGACAGTCATGGAAAGTAATTCTTTCAGGAGTATTGTATGTCAGAAAGCTGAAAGCAGAGTGCTGAATGTGTGGAGGGTTGTCCTCTGTGGCCTCATTCTGAAGTCCACACCGCAATACAAAACCACCTGGCCAACTTTCAGGAGCTTCACTGAACTTATGTACAGTGGCTCCTTGGCTCAGTCCTTCAGCACTGGTTCAATCACAAGGATAGGGAGGGATGGGATTTGCTTTGAATGCAACGTGTTAACATGGTCCTGACTTTCCAAACTGCCCTGTGCACTTCCTCCAAACCTCTGCAGATTGACAGATGTGGACTTGATGAGATTTTAATGTTGAAAAGGCCACATGAACTGCAAGGAGGGACCGAGGTGTGTGGACTCAAAGCAGACTGTGGGTTTCTGGTTCCGAAGTCCCCAGGAGATGCTGGGTTTTTCTAAGTGTCCTGCTCAGTCAGTGACACAGTACTGGAGTGTCACAGAGAGAGGAAAAAATCCCCTCTTCCCCTGCAGATTATGAACAACTGTTGTCTGAGCAGTTCAGTGCTGAATTAGAAAATTTTAAAGGAGACTCTAAAATGGAGCAAGATCTCTTGCTCTTTGTACAGATGTGTAGTTTTGCAGGAACACCAGGTACTCAGGACCTATGAGGAGATGCCCAGTCAAACTGCACTGCTGAATATCTAAATGATTCATCATTTGTTGGGGCTGAGTATAAAATGAGCCCGATTACCAAATGGTGGAGATTTCAAGAAGGTTTTTGCAGCTTCTGTGGCGTACCTGCCAACCTTGTGCAGATGTCTCAGATGCCATCAGGCATCTCAGACAGGACCAGATGTCTGCCTTTAAGCATCAGAATTGCACTCTGGATCTCCAATGGAATCTCAGATGTGTAGCTTTCAGGTAGACATCCATGTGCTTTTGGGTATTTTCATCCATGTTCTACTCCACAGGAAACAACTCCTCTTCATTTTATGGACTGTTGAAACGTGGGGCAAGGGAAGGAAAAGAAAATTCCTGTCAGCCTGAAGACCTTCTTGATCTCAGGCAACTCGTGGACAGCTATCCAATTTTATCCTGAATGAGAGGTTAATTCCAATGAAGTTAGCAGAAACTTTGCATGAGAGTTTAAAAAGAAGGATTTCAGCTTCCCGAGAAAACCCACCCACTAAAACTCCCTAGAAATTCAAATACCAGATTGATAAGGTCAGGAAAAAGCAATCTTGGCTGCTTATCCAAAGGCTAATCACTGATCTTTTGTGCTGGTTGTGTGTAGTATCTGTATCTTGATAAAAAATAATCCTGTCATCAGCTTCTGCTGAGAGAGGGTGAAGGGAGAAGTTAGCAAGAAATCTGGTGCCCTTCTCCCAGCGACTGATTCTATTGAAGCGCTGACGCATCTTACCAAGCATCATGGATTTTCATTGACTTCAACATGTTTTAGATCAAGGGGGAAATACGGAGGAAGGAGGTTGTATTGGGCTGAAAGATGATGAGAGACCCAGGAATTGTGACAGTAAGAAGAGTGACCTCATTTTCAGTGGAAGGATGACCGGGAAAAAAAATGCCACACCAAACTTTGCAGTGTCTTACACCACTCAATGCTTTTGAAATAAAAGACAGAATCCCTTCGTTTGGAGGTGATGCCTGTCTGTCATGATTTTCCAGAGAACAGGGCTAAGGTGTGTATTTTTCCATCTGGCTCAGCTCTGCCTGGCTCTTTACATTCAGGGATCTTCTGGGAAATGCAGGATCTGATTCAGACTGTCAATTTTTGGGTCCAAAGCCCTTTGACATGACTCCCTCTGACTCCAGAAAACTGCACAGCCGACTGAGATTCATACCAATGAATGTTAGACAATTGAAAATAAGTTGCTTAAATCTGAACAAGTCTCCTTCGGGTTCCCTTTATAGCCTGTGGAGAGGAATCAGATGCTGCTGGAGAGCAGTTCCTCTGGCCTATTTTAGGATGAGATGAGTCATTCCCCAAAAGAACCTGTTTTTCCCCATGGACCATAAGGGGAGTCCGGGATGGCTAGCTCAGACTTGTGTGCCTGACTTTGAGACTGAATCCTACTCCAGTTGTCTTTGTGGGGCTGTGCTTTACTGGTTATCGCTGCTGGTGCTGTGTGGATTGCGTTGCTGCAAGAGCAGATACATTCCTTCATTGCCACAGCATCCCAACCAGACATCACATACCAGGCTTTGTCTGATAACTATTCTGATCACAGTGCTAGCGGCTGCCAGGGTCAGGCTGGTCTTCCAATATAGCTAAAACTGTCACATTTTATGCGAACAGAGTTATAAATGGGATCGCAAAAGCATTTCTGTTACAGCAGAAGTCAGGAGAGATGTTATGTTGTAGGGTGAGCCCCCTACATTGAAAGGACTTGCAACAGGATGCTAAAAGCAAGTAACAGACAAACTCATTATCTGCATGTACACAGCAAATGGTGTGAAAAGAGCCCAGTCCTCCTCAGCTCTCATGTGTGCTGGTTAATATCTTCTGTGGCTCCAGTCAAATTAATTTATTCTAGCACAAGTCAAAGCAGTATCTGCTCTGGGGATGGTAAAGAGAAAGGATGAGAGGGTCAGGGAGACTCCCATGGTGGGGATACGCAGGCAACTTCCTTTAGAATTCTTGTATCTACTATTAATGCTAGGAAATTAAAAACATTTGACACATCTGCTCTTAGTTATCTGTACAGGCCCAAATTTGCCAAATCAGTTGTCAAAAGCTTGACACGGAGGCTGTCAACATGCATCTCCTTCTGGATTTGGTTGTGCTGATGGAGATGTTCCGAAGTTGCTCTTTCCACTCCCATTGCCCTCCATCCAGAACCTCTCACCTCAAGTCTGTGTCTGGTTTGCTTCTGAGGCCAGTCCCTAACTCATCCCAGCTCAAAAGAGCTACTGGAGCTAAGATCAACATGCTAGTACTCTTGAAGAAGGCCTTTCCCGTGGCTTTGGCAGAAGACACACTGTGTTCCTTCCTGTCATTTCAGCTGGTCTCCAGCCTTCCCTTCAACACAAGGCAGCACACATCAGATAATGTGGATGACTGGAGGCTTCCCTCATGCTTGAGCTGCTGAACTCCAGATTAGCTGGTCTTCCTAAAGAAAAAAAAAAACAAACCTAGCCAAGGTTGGTGATGCTGAGGGTCTTGAGATGGGTTTGTTTTGCTGTCAAGCAGGCATGGAGCTATTCAGCCTGGCAATGCCAGCTCTGGACATATGGCCACTGTGGAGATCAATGCTGTAGTTCTGACAGGTAACAAGCATCTCCTTCCGGCATCTCCAATATTTGCAAAGGAGAAGGTTCCACAACATGCTTCCACATTAGAGGCTCCCATGGGGTGTTTTTGAGGCTACAGAGGGAAAAACAGGTCCTTCTTGGTTAAGTCTGAGGTGTAGGAAAGGATGAGGCAGCTCAGACTGCAGGCAAAGCTCCAGCTCATACTGAAGACACATACCATAGTCACTTCAACTGATCAGGGGCACAGACACGTGGCAGTTGGGTTGGTGAAAATTTCTTTTTCCACCACCCAAGGTCCATCTAAGCCTCCTGCTGTCACTGCTGCAGTCCGCTGTGATTTGCTTCATCTTTTCACCAGTGTAAATAACCACAAGATGTAAAATGATGGACAGCCCAGCCCTGAGACAGCCATGAGGAGGTGGCCACCAGCCCCAGACATCAGAAGCAGCCTGGAACTATTAAGGTAGCACAAGATAAAGCAGCTTCCATCAACTTCCACCAGCACTCCTGAACTCAGCTAGCAGTTGGAGATGCTGTCAGACCTCATACCAACTCAGTTCACTTGTGTCAGGGCTGAGTGATGCACATGGCTGAACCTAAGCCAGACACAATTTTTGGAGGTTTCTCAACAAGCCCACCCCAGCCACATGCTTCAATTCCCCAGCCCAAATGTCCCTTTGCAGCTGGTCCATAGAAAACAGCCTTTACTAGTGTCTAGACAAGCTTAGACTTGCCTCCTTGGACCACCCCACACCTCCAAAATATCTTTCAAATTGCTAATTAGCACAATCTTTGGCAACGCCACTAAGCAGAAGCCACCAGCCCTCCCACACACTCCTATTTCTGTGACACTGGCATAAGGAGTAACTTATTTGACACCCATAAACTTACCTCATGGTAAAACCATGTGAGAAGCAATTCACTATGTCTTCAGGCACATTTTTCCCCAGGAAAATTGAAGAGTCATGAAAAAAACAAAAACAAAACAAAACCCAAACCAACCAAAAAAAACCCAAAGCAAAACCAAACCTAAAAAAAAAACAACCAAACCAAAATAAAATTAAAAAAAAAAAAAAGAAAAAAAAAAAGGAAAGAAAGAAAAACCAACCACATTTCTCTTAGGAAATAAAAGTTATGGTGATAGGAATAGGGTTCCTCTTCAAAGAGGGGCTAATGGGTTTCTTTAAGCTCCAACAACATTGCTGGAGGAAATCCATGCAATATACTGCTTATTTGGCTCCTTGTTTCCAATTCCTATTCATGTATGCACCACGTTTGACTGCAAATTGCTGCCATTTCCATAAACTCATCACCTCTTCCTCCAAGTGCGTTAGCAAAAGAGGGAAATCAAATGCTCTGCACTTTCCCTCAATAGCTTGTAGTGCATGTTTTGGCTTTAATCGGGAACAAAATGCTTTCTAAGTAGCATATGATGTTTCTGGTTATCTGCTTGCCACTCTGTGGGTTTATTTCCCAATATATTTTGATAACAGGAAATGTTAGGTGCTGATAGGAAGGCAGGTTGCTTGAGACAAGGTTTGAAACATGGCTTCAGCACTACCATAGGGAGCAAAAGGTTTGCTGGTCTTGCTTTCTCCACATCTTAATGATGCTGTGAGTTAATTGCAACAAGGCAGCATCTGCATGATAAGGTGAGGAAGAGTTTTGGGGGACAAGGTGTTAAAAATGGAGAAACAAAGGGTTGTGCCAGTGTAAAATTGGCAAATAGCCTCCCACGTGATGTTGCTCCCCAGAGAAAACAGGATGATATGGGATGAGGGACCTGGAAGGAGAGGCATCACGTGTCTCCAGGCTTCCAGCAAGGCCATGCTCCAAGGTGTGGAAAGCACCTGCAATTCCTCAGCTGGGGATTCCCACGGGAAGGGGTTGCTGTAGGCAGGGACAACACCAATGTGGCACAGCAACTAGTTTTGCCTCCCCTTAGTCAGCTGCAAGGAGGGGAAAGGAGCAGAGCTGGGATCCAGAGGAGCAAATTAAGGCTATGACAGATGAGCTTTGGCAGGAACAGCCCTGGCAGCTTCCATCTCTGTTGGCAGAAAAGCAACTTCCCCCGCAGCCTGGCTGCTTGGGGTTGAACCCAACCACCAGTTTGGGCAGCAACGCCTGGACCAGGTTGTCCAACCACCCTGGGGTTGGTGGGGCAGAGGGGCAGTACAAAACATCTGCAGGCAGATTGGACAGAGCTGGTCTGCCAAAATCTTTTATTTCAGGCTGACAGCTCTCAGCATTGCTGCTGCAGTAGCTTCACACAGGTCACCTTCAATCCAAGGTGAACCAAGAGCTGGAGTCAATAGGCCCTAAAGGCCTTTTGGATCCTTCCTGGAGAGGAACTGATATTTAATGCCTATTCATGCCAATTTTACATTACTTCTGCAGTATCAAGAGACTGTGGGGTGAACCCGGGTCCGGTGCAATTACTCTTTCTGAAGTGAGGGTGTAAATCTGGTCCACCCAAATGCAGCCCTCCTGCTGAAGGGAGCATAAGTGGACATGTCTCTGTGCTGATGTCAGGCTGTACTCATATCAAGCATGTGCTGGTCCTGCGTTTTTCTCCTGCATTATTTCCCTCTCCTGTCCCTATCTGTCCCTTTCCCCATGGACTGCAGCAACAGTTTTGCCTTTTGTTTTTTTGGGGTGGAAGAGCCAGGCTCACTGGTACATTGCTGTTCCTGACTTTGCTGTGATTAAACTATTTAATCATTAATAATGATGAAATTAAAAATAAATTCACACACACTAGTACATCAGGGACAAAATATTTATATATCTCTATAACTTCTAGGTGTTATCAGTCTCCAGCTGCCGTCCCTGTCTCAGCCTGCATAGAGCAGGAAAGCCCAAGCTCCAAGCTTGCATTCCTGTTTATTTCAAAGTGATCTTACAGCCAAACCACCACCCCCCCATTCCATTTTTACAGGCTTTTTCCTTATTAAGGTATAAGTAGCTTATTCTTGCATGTCCTATGCAAAGTCCAGATGGTAGCTAGAAAGGGCAGCCCCATCAGACACCCACCAGCTGTCGCCTGTAACCTCCACGCCAACCATCCCCAAAACAGCCTTTTATTGCCTGCAACTCTTTAGTTTACACTAACACAATGTTGGATTTTTTTGGAAGAACAATGAAGTCTTGATCTGAGTTTCAGGATTGCCACCGGTTTAAAGAAGATGCTGGACAGCCAATGACTATGGCTATAAGTAATTAGGGGATTATAGCTACTTCTTTTTCCTTTCTTTGCATAGGATAAGACAGTGCTTTATTTTTTTATGCTAATGTGCCTAGCACCCTGTTCCTCAGCTCTCACTAGTGAGTTATTCATGTTAACCATTCAGGAAGAAAACTTCTTTAAAAAAAAAAACAACAACAAACAAAAACCAGCTGTGACTGCAAGAGCACAAGAACTACCAGGGCAATTCATGGAAAAGAATGTATGGTTTAGCAAATTTTCACATGTATTTTACTTGTCTTTTTAAATAAATTCTACCTCTATTTTAAGTTTTCTATAATCACTCTAATGAGAATGACCATGAGCTCTGCTATCAGGCTAATAAAGTGCAGGGGAGTCAACAGACCTGTCTCTGTTGACTTTAAGCTTTGGATCGTGCAACAAGAGCAAAAACAAGTCCCTTAGGACAATAACAAAGTTGCTGGGGTCAGTGTGTGATTTTGATGACAGACATCTTTTAGGATTCAGAGAAACAGAAAACTTCTTAAACTCCCAGACGTGGGCTCTTTGATTCAGTGTAATCCCCGTAAATTTAAGACAAAGCCAGATGAGCTATTTAAACCAGGACGCATGAGCCCCATCTGAATCCTTACCTCCAGTCAAGGCTGTGTGCAGGCAAAAGGAGGGTGCTGCAAATGCGTGGAGGGTTTTAAAGCTGCCTTTGGTTTGTAAAGCATTTTATCTTGAACTCTCCTATGTCAGTGCTCATATCCTTCCATCTTTTGGAGAAAAGGAGGCTATGCTTGTTCCTGCCTTTCCCATTGGAAAGGCTGGCTGGGCACCCACACTGGGGGAGGCTGCTGGGCAGGGTCCTTCAGCCCAGGGTGAGACGCTGAGTCCCAAAGATGCTGATGCTGCATCTCCTGTCAGCCGCATTCGGTGCCTCCCCACCGAGCTTACTAGGATTTCTGTTTTTAGGCACTTGCCCCTCCTCACGCCCTCTAGATTGGTGGTAAACACCTCGTGTGGTGTTTAGCTCAAGACAGTGGACAGCAAGGTAAGAGTCACAGTGAGAGGTGAAGCAGCTCCAAGCCCTGAGATGGCTCAATCCCGAGGTGTCTGCTCCTCTTCTTCTGGGAGGCTCCAGTCTCCACTGGAGCCAGGGGCAGATCTAAGGGAACCAGGCACCAGTCCTCACTGCTATTGCAAAGCAGCTTTATCAGGAGAGTTGTATGATAAGGGAAATTATTAGCTAGCTGCCATGTTAAGTGGTTGGGAGTGAGTGGATGCACAAGACCTGAGTGGTCTTGGCAAAGAGAGAGATCAGTGTTATCCCAGAGAAACATAAACCTGGAAGCCCTGGGGGATATTAATAGAAACTGTGTGAAATCTGCAGCCCCAGAATCCCTGTTGCTCTCTCAGACTAATTAGCTAAATGCGATGTGCTCTTTGCCTGAAAGCTGGAAATAGCAGCGCTGAGAGAAAGTAGAGACATCAGTCCATTTATCGAAGCAGGCATTGCTAACTGATGTTCAACGATTAAAACTCTTTGTCTGGAAATGCCCGTGAGTGTTAACTACTCCACTGCTGAGAGATGCCCTCGATATCACTGCCAAGTGTCTAACTCTGGTCTGTTGGGACCTGCCTTCTCCATCCAGGTGCTTCATTCACTCAGGTGGTGGCAATAAAGCAGCCAAACTGGTTTTAATGTTGTGTCTAATTCCGAATCCTGTCACATTGGTTTCGTTTGGACGATAAACAGATAAAAATAGCATCCAGCTTTTTTCCTCCTGACACCTCCAAAAGCTGCACAGAGGTCCCATTAAATTGATTTAACATAACGGAGAGTGATACGTGAAGCATGGGAGAGGTGTTACATGGTGACTCTAATCTATATTCCCTCTTCCTGTGTGGTGTAAGACAATAATTTGTCCCATGGTGTCACTAACAGCGTTGGAGTGTTGCAAAATTGGTATCACAAACAGTTTTGGATAAGAAGCCATTTTCTTTATCTGATTCCTGCTTCCAGCACTCAAGGAAGGAGAGGGTCACTCTTATGCCTGGCATAAGACTTTCAAAGAGAGTTTGTTAAATTTAGAATAGCCTCTATTCAACTGGAGGACATGGAGAGAACTATTGCAGGGGTCAAGCTGGCATCTCAGGTTGGTGATTGAGCATCAGAACTGCCTACCTGGGTCTGAGGAAATCTCCTAGCAGCTGTATGTATGGCTGTATGAAGACCTTGCTTTATGTCTCATTTCATGGGAGTTCCTAAACTATCTGGGAAGCCCAGACAGAGCAGTGCAGTAAGAACAATAAAAGTTTGGCCTCACTGAGGTGACACAGTGGATGAATGTGTGGGAAGCCAGTGTAGGCACCTCTGACTCACTCTTGTGCTCTTAGCAATAGTCAGACATCAACCCCACTCAAGGTGTCCTCACCAGGAGCACGACAACGGCTTGTCACCCTACTCAAGGGACAACCTGAGTGTCAGATCTCATTACCTGGAAACTGAACATCAGAAGGCCACAGGCAGCAGAATTCACAGGTGGAGGCATCAGCCTCCACATCTATTCCTACCAGCAAAATGATTTGTCAGAGCTTTTTCACCAGACAACTGTAAACAGGCTGTGCAAATGCAGCCAGATTATCTCTCTCTTTCTCTTTTCTTTTTCTTTTCTTTTCTTTTCTTTTTTCTTTTCTTTTCTTTTCTTTTCTTTTCTTTTCTTTTCTTTTCTTTTCTTTTC